>JABVXS010001287.1:0-16186 GCA_013365335.1 Madathamugadia hiepei | reverse complement strand
AGCGGTCGATTCCCGACGACAGACCTTAGCGACGGGTCGGTCGGGCAAATCTAGTCGCAATCGCATGAATGCTAGATGTGTTTTACAACGATGAAGCGCGTGGACAAGACCTGGTATATGCGAATCATGAACAAGAATTTCTGGCTTATGGACGAAGCACAGAACTGTGACGTGGAAACGACACTCTACAATAGTGGACCCTACAATCACGTGGGACGAACATTAAGAAGAAGAGGAGACTATAGTATAATCGTGGATTGCACAATCCATTTGTTGGATGAATTAAGGTTCGTTAAATGCAAGTAAAACTTTGAAATTTACCTAAACATAAGTGTGACACCATCACCAGTTTTTGCCGAAACGTAATAACTGGACATACCATATTGTAGTGCGCATTTGGTATGTCTTTCAATGCGAATAACTCGACGGTGTTCCAAATCTGTCTTATTACCGACAAGCATCAGTACAATTGGCTGAAATACTCTAAAAACTAGGATCACACAAATTGATAAAACCAGACCCTTCAGGTGACCCAAGAAAAATGGAATATCAAAAATTTGATGAAAGATTCGCGGAAAGTTCGAAATAGCGTCGTCTTCATTTGTCAACCCCACTACAAGCGATTACATATCAAAAAGATAGGATCTCTTTTACTTAATTTTTGTTTCAAAATCTGAACAACGCCATTTTTTGCTGATTTGCCAACCTTAAGCTAAAAAAATACGAACAACATAATTGGTTTTTCGCCGCTTCCAGAAAATGACCAGAAATGGGTTTTTTACGTGAGGCGAATTTCGGAAGGCAAACTTTTTGATTTACGTACTAACTTTTTCCTGAGATTTTGTAACTTGTTTGATTATATTAATCCAGTCTTCAAGATTTTCGAAACTCGAGCTGTTGGTAACATCATAAACAACAACAGCACCATGTGCACCGTTGATGTATTTTTCAAGCATTGGGCTTGCAATGCTTTGTCCTCCAATGTCCCAGATCTACAATTTATTGTAAAGGTGCTGCAAATTTCAAATGAAAAAATTGAACCTTGTTGATGCAAAGATTTAAAATTAGATGTTTATTATTATTATTATTTAATGATTAAATGAGGTCAATGAAGAGTTCGAACTAATTTTATCCGGGAATCTGAAACTTTCCAATGCACTAAACAAGGAGGCATGTGATTTATGTTAGAATTTACTTGCCTGTAAAAGCACAGAAACATTGCCTGGCAAAGTCAACCTTCTAGTAAAGAAATCCAGGCCAACAGTCTGCAAAACATATGATTACAGGATTCAGCATTCATCACATAAAACAACAAAAGGTACTTGAAGACGACGCAATGAACATGAACAACCCGAGAATTGAATGGAATAAAAGATTCAGAACACTGCTTACATTACGTTACCAACGAGAATCTATCTGGAGAAAGAAAGGCAAATTCCAATACCTGTTGATACTGTCGTCCGAAATTATCCTGAGCAAATCGCACGCAAAGTGACGTTTTGCCACTTGCACCATCCCCACATACCACTATTTTGATAACTTTTTGAACCGAAGCTTCTTCATCCCATTCCATTTTGCTTTATATGTTTGCCTTACCGGAAGCATTTGATTGGTACATTCGCATATTTCATATCTGCTAGTTATTTGATTTCACACAAATCCCAATGAAAGGGCACTGAGATATATGAACTATGAACCCTAATTGCAATGCATCCAATAAAATCTTGGATCTAAGCCTAACCATCCTTGGGAAATAGTGCTACTGTCAGAGCATGGAAGAGGTTTTGATGGCCGAAAAGCCCTGCTAGTACCTGAATTGGGAGATTAATGGTTGTTCCTTTACATGCCGCCTTGTACCCATGGAAACAGAGTATGCAATGCTAGCATGTTCTCCCTTGCTAGCTCAAAAATTTTGGATAACTTGCAACTTTAAAAAAAAATTTTCCAGAAACTGTGATACCAACCACCATGGTCTCATGCTTTTTCCAGCAAAACTGCTCGTGTTGTTGTGTGCAGCTTTACAGTGTCTACCGTTAACATGAATTATCCAATTCCCATCAATTCTGATATCCACGAATCAAAGCAGTAATTAATTATTAGTCCATTTTGTTCACCCACTCACTGGGTTTTTGATTTCTTCCTATCATATAAAATACTAATATGTGAACCAATGTTACAGCCATCAGGCGAATGCCATCCAGCAGAGTCAATTATTCCTCCGGTTAAAGAATTTCAAAAAGTTGAATTACTCCATTGGTTAAAGTTTCTTGTCTGTTCTGTGTCTGCAGAACGTCACGACGTGAATGGGACCGTGATAATTGATCGGAAACAGAGGAGATAGGTTGGTTGAACTAAATGCAGCAAACTCCAGATTCCAATCCTTCCCAGTAAACTGCATTCTATGGATTCCCAGTTCCCATGACCTCCGCAGAAGCGTGTCACTCCCTGCCTTATTGGTAGACTTCGTCGTACATTACTAGAGTGATATACTTGATGTTACTTTTTTCAAGTTTTCATATATTTATCGGTTTTCAGCACGACATCCATACAACTGCGTAGATTTCCTTTTCCAAACTTAATAGTTAAGAGAACTCGACATGAGCTGGTAAGTGATACACTTCTCAGTTCACATCAATACCGGTAATGGAGTTCGCTTCGAATCTTTTTACAACGTATGGTGGCTTAAAAAAGAAGTAAATCAGCAAAGAAACATTATTCAAAAAAAAGGTAAATTAAGCGAATGTCAATTAGCTATATAGAGATTAGAAACGAAGCTAGATACAAAAAAAGACGTTGAAGATCAGAGAATATGATCACAATAAAAAAAGACCCGATAGTGAATTGTTGAATTTGACAGAACTCGTCTTCAGTGGTTTTTTACATGGCATTTTATATACACACCGCCAACTCAGAATTTATCCGCCATAATGGGGCATCTTTAGCAAGATCTGGTACTAACCAATTTTAGGTATGAAAGCATAATACCAATTAAAACGGAGTACTTATAAAAGCTTTTTGTAATTTCCCTCTTTTGATAATTTGAGCTACCTGTTTGCAGAAAGCCCTTCCTTCTGAGTTTTCAGCGTTTTTTCTTCACGTAGCAGTTGGCGAAGAAAAACGGCGCAAGAAGAAAAGAATAATGTCTCACAATTGTGCCTTTTGTGGATAAATTTCAATTTCAGTAAAAGGAACACTAATCAATAACCAATTTGTAAGCGCACTGAAGTGGTTCCCGCATAAGCATTAGCAAGATTAGTATAACAAAATACACTAGCTCCTAAAAACTGCACAAAATTTCTTATAAATTCCAAAATTCAAACCAACAGCTTGAGCATTAAGAAATGAAGAAAAAAAACTAATGAATGGTAGACACTATGATGTATTCTGAAATATAATATAAATACATTTCGACAATCATTTTTTGTTCGCCAGGAAAGAAAGAAAAATCTGCGTCACACATGGAAGTGGGGTATGGAAATCATGACAATACACCGACGTTCAATAAATGAATTCAATAAAATGATAGGAGAAAAAAGCACTAATTTGAAATGGTAATATCATCTAATGCCACGGTTGAATTTGAGAAGTTAAATTAAAAAAAATAAAAAAGCAGGTGGAAAAATGAGGTAGGATGTAGAACAAATCGAATCAAATTTCTACTAAGCAAAAAGTTGTACAAAAACGTTTCAAAAAAAAAGAATTACTATTTTTATGCAAAAAATAGAAATAAAAATAGTAAAAACGCACAGAAATACAACCATATTTCCTTTTAAATCATTAATATCTACAAAATCCGCATAATTTGAACTGGAATTTCCAAAAGGCACATTTCCGGATGACAAACTATGATTCCTCGCCGACCTCAACTTTTGGACTTGATTTTTCTTCTTTAATGAACATCTGCAGCGAGCTAGGAGTGACATTCTCAGCAGCTAATACTTCCCGCTTGATATCACAAAGAAGCACTGCTTCCGGATGATCGTTAGCTGCAATCATCATGCTGGCAGCTGATGCCGCAGCTGCTGTGGAAAGTAAACTTAACGGATTATCTGGCTTTGGTGTTGACGGGGTACTACGTGACGTGTGTGCACGTTGAGGCCGTCGTCGGTAGAATTCAGAATCATCCACTGTCCACACGGCACCTTTCACATTCTGCTCAACCCGCGCAAAGCATTTATGCAACGATAAGTTATGTCTCACTGCATTCTGAAAATTCTGATTAATATTTGCGAGAAATATTCAGTTTCATTGTTTTTCATTCCAGATCTCAAGTTTCATCGTACTTCTTACCGCTAATCCTTCAAGTTAACTTATAGGAAAGACACAACTAAAGATTGCATTGCGAACTACCCAAATATCAACACAACAATTTATTACTGCCTAGATGAGATATAATAAGAAAACAACGGCTTCAAACTCATCTAACTAGGCATATTTCACAACTACAAGATCTGAAGGTATAAATTTTTTAAATCAGATTTTCATGATATATGGTAAAAATGAACCATTACAGTATCACCTTCCAAGTTGCAGCGTTCCTGCGAAAATATGCAAACGTTTCCGTGAACCACTGATAAATTTCATTAAGTGTTAATTGGCAATCCTTGGATTCCATGATGGCTTCACGTATCAGCGATGCATACGTATATGGCGGACGTACATCATGTGTTCGATAAAATTCACGATTTCGTGCAATGTCGGTTGAAATATGCAAAACAACCTTGTCATTGATTTTTCGTCGCGGTGTTGGAGTTACACAGTGGTGATGTTGCTCTTGCTGCTGTTGTGAACCTTCAACATTCGACAAACTTGTCAATGTCGAGAGTGTTTGCTGCTGAAAAACGACTTTTGTTAGATTAATGAAGCAAACTTCTCCCTCACTTCCAAATGTCGACTTGCGTCTTTCACCCAATACGAAGAATGCTCAATTGATGCCAAATATTTGAAAACAAAAATAAATTTCGGCCAAACTTCCCATCAATATAATTACAAATAAATTGCATCCAATATCAAAAGTCATAAGACTTCACTCTAGCATTACGCACGAATTCGGAGTTCCTTACCAACAAGTTTTTCCACCTAATGTTAAGGGAAGCCATCAAGTTCTATACTTACTTGTAAAATCATTAATAGAATTCCTGCAGCTGAAGAGAACTAGAAAAGAGAAAAACAATTACTCAGTGCTCTCTGAGTTTAATGCACCTGTGAGACGAACTGACCTTCTTCACAAATTAATGTGAACTTGAGAATTGTACTTAACCTCATATTACTCAACCCAATAGCAACAGAATCCAATCATTTCAATCCCTGAATTAACAGCACCACGAACAAGTGTCGAAAATATCAGCGACAGAATTCGTTTCCCTGTATTTGAGAAAGGGTAAGTATCTGTAAAGTTCAGAAAGCTGAAAGACATAAGCCGATAGGTAAACCAACCTGATCAGACACAGATTCAGTTTTTGGCTCCGCAAGTGTTGGTGACGAAATGGCTGCCGAATCATGCGACTGCTGCAATGCACCTAACGTTGGCGTTGTGGTATCAGGTGACTGTTTCATGTGTAAATGTTGCATCATAGCCTGTAGCCGAGTGCGCTCCCTATTAAGCCTGTGTTCCAGGTTATCCACCACCTCGATTTGAACCCGACACTCCTGAGCGGATCGTTCGTCCAGCGTATGCACTGTTGTCAAATGATGCAAAAATGTTGCAAAATTTTCACATGGCTGGTCACACTGCGGCCAAGTGCAGAGGTTATGCTGAAAACCGAAAAAAATTGAGAAAAAAAGTGAAATTCACAATCTCTTCCGAATAATGAAAAAAGATTTCCAAAATAAAAAAAACTCATTATAACAGAACCGCCACCAAACCCAACAATTTTGATGACTGTAGAACGTTTTGTAATACTGCCAATTGCTAAATATCTTTGCCGTATCACTTTGTTAAAAAACTTGAGAAACTAAGGAATCCATCACCCTACCCTGCTTCCACACAATTTATTCTTATTTTTCCACATTACGATAAGACATTCAAAGTAGTTAATGCGGTTCACTATCAGTAATCCTCACATTAATAGCTTCCAGAAAAACAGCCATTCACATTTTTATTTAGAAATGTTTTTACTGATGTTTCTGATTGCCTGCTATACCAGCTATCAAATGGAATAACCACAGCACACGCAAATGTTCACGTAGAAGCCATATTCAGAGACACTGATTTCTTAAACTCTATTCATAGTGAATAACACCCGATTTGAAATCTTTGTAACATGAATTCAGAACAGTTGAAGAATGAAAGCTATCTTGTCTGTGGGAGATGTGCAAAAGTAGCCAAGATGTTGGATAATCGGACAATGAAAGGTGTGAAGAAAATACAGTTAACACTTTAAAAAAAAAGAAAATTGAACTGCACTCATTTTCTGAACAAACTTTCCTATGTCGCAGGATAAATCGTCAATTAATCTTTTCTTCGCCTTTTTTATGTCACTCTCTTTGATTTCTCATGCTGGAATTCATCCTGAATTACTGTCTTGTAATGAAAGTACCAGACTTGTTTTCGCACTTTTATTTTCCCGGATTTTTTTTCGATCCAACCCAAATAAAAAACCCACAAAGCACCAAAATCCGGAAAAACACGTCAACTACAGCATCGTCGTTGGCTTCAGAAATTTCCGTCAAAACTTTGAAAATGCTATTGGTACAGGGTACTGGAACCCACTTATTTTAAGCTTCCGAAAAGTTACAAAATACAAAATCAAATCTGGTTTCAAAGGACAATAAAATAAACTGCAATTTAAAAATCTTATCAAGCTTTAAAAGCATATTTTGCTTAATCTGCTTCCGTCAATTTTTTTGTCATCTTGCTATAACGTACTGTTTCGGTAATTACATGTAAGTATCCAGAGTAGTGCGAAAAGAAACTTGAACTATGCATTAAACAATATAAACTAGCTTTTACGGTTCTTTTGGGACTTAAGCTAATTTTCTGCCTAGTATGAGCATAATAAAAAAAAAAGTTTATAAACGAAAACGCAAAAAAGAGAACAAATTTATTTGCTTGTGTATGGAGATGAATGCTTCAAACTGTTTGTTTACGAAAATTTGGTTCCAAACAATAAAATAAACTGCAGTTTGAAAATTTAATGAAGCTTAAAAAGCATATTTCGCTGACACTTTCTTCCCTTACTTTTTCTTGTCATCTTGCCGTAACATACTATGGTAATTACATGTAAATAACAGAATTTTGGAGTATTTCCGTACAAGTAGGAGGATAACGGATCAAAAAATACATTATTTTTGTGATAGGTTTCTCGCATTTTTTCCACTTCAAATAAACAATACATGAGGTTACGAAATGATTTCACCTCCATTTACAGTACGGTAATAAATTCCTGGTGAAAAACGACGTGGTGTAAATTCATGATAAAATTCAATCATTGCCACAGCTCCAAACTCTCTGCAAATCTGGTGGACGAGTTCAAATCTGCGTTTATTTGTTACTGTAAAATGTTTCCTGTTCTGTAGCCTTTCCCTTACTCTTAACGCTCTCACCATCATAATTAATACCTTTACCGGTAAATAATGGTCATTTTCATCACCATGTATTCGTATAGCAATCGCGACAATACCATGTGCCAAAACATTATCCTTACAAATAATTACTATCATTCATATCGGCCCTTCCATCACACTAACACTTCCCTCACACTATTTTTCATTGTTACCGTTCATGAAAAATGCTTGTGCTACACTACACTTGTCACCGCCAGTATCAACTAATCAAAATACGCATAGAAGGGAATCTTTCACTGCTCGGAATCCTGCCAAAAGATAAGTGAATACGTTTATATCTCAAAAAATTGTGGTCGGAAGATAAATACCAACAGAGTATCAACATGAATTTAACGTTGAAGACAGTAAAACGGAGAAAGTAAGACTAAACACAAAGATGTTATCTTCCTCGAGTGAAATGCATACACAAATTCCGCAGCTTTGTTGGTTGCTTTTGTTCACTGATCAAATACAACCTGTGTTTGCACATTTGATAAACAGTCCAAACTCTTTTACCGTCATAACCATTCCTCTGCCCTTCACAGTCACTCACACACATATACCTCTCCATTCTTTCCTATCCAACGAAACCTTTCCGTTGATTTCATAATAAAGTCAAACAAGTCTTTAATAAAAGATCAATTATGTGTTCGCCGCAGTCGTTTTTTCTATAATGAGAAAGCAACTTTCGAATATAGATTGCCTATATACAATGATTCATTGCTATTAAATCATATATTTTGAATCTATTTCACTAATACCGGCAAACTGACACCAATAATTGAAGCTACAAAAAGAAACCACTTCTTAGTCAAAAAATATCGGGAAAATTGAACATCAATTCTTCAAAAATTATATTTTTACTCCCTTAATTGCGCGAACTGAAGCAAAACATTATCATATATTTTCAACGAAATTTTTAACAATTACACAACAGTTCCACGAACTAATAACATGAGAATATTCACAACCTAATTATTTGTTTTAAGAGAAAAGAACCTCAAACATTACTACAAATAGGTGCAATGTTACGCAGCACTCCTAACCAATAAGTAATGAGTGAAAGTCTAACATCAGCCAAATTTTGATCCATTTGTTTACTCACTGTATACACTCGTTTATTATTATCAAAAACTAGAAAGAAAAGAAAATGGAGAATAAAACCAAGAACTTAGCGCAGGAAATGTATGGAAGATGATGTTAACATCTACTTCACGATGCAAGGTAGAAAGTGTATGAAGAATAAGTGGTAGCAGTATTTCGGAACCTTGTAACTTTTCAAAAACTAAATAACAACTAACCTGATAAAGTGGGTGCATTAAAGCTTGGCTCGTGCCCGGTAAAGCTGTTAAATCCAGTGGAGGCAGTATGGCTGGCAGACCAAGCATCATATTTTGCCAAATCCGTTGAAGTTCCGTTTGAGGTCGTAGCTGCTGAGCCAAGCGTTCGTGCAATGCCAATAAAAACATTTGCTCAGCCTTAGTAAAAAAAACCATACTTATAGGAAAGTACTACCCGTTTTTTTTTTCTGCTCCACAGTTCCATACAAAAATTTCATTCAATTTTTTAGAGCTCGTCATTGCAACTTGGGAAATGACCATAGTTCAGGATAGAAAAACTGGTTGTTTTACAAGATCACTTTTGGCGGGGAAATCTAAATTTTGAAAACGCGGCAATTCACAATACTCGGGAAGATGGCTAAAGGTAGCAAATCGTATGTTAAAATGTATAAAATACCCGCCAACCTGTGCTTGTTCATTGCGTTGCATCGCGTTCAACTCGTGAACTACGACGTCTGACTTGAATTAGTGCTGATTGAAATATTTGGTGACCCTGGAAAGAGATCTAATTGTTCAAGCTCAAATCATTTGTTGCTGATTCCTGGTGCAATTTGCCAACAAGTTCGTCTGTTCTGGTCTCTGAAGATGGGTGGCACTTTCCCTTCCTCTCCACTCCCTCGACTAAAATGTATCCTGCCGGGTTCGGTTCATCGAAACAACTATAATTGAGGATCCCAAAAAAAAGACATTTCCAACATTTTGGAAATGTAATAACTTAATATTCAAAAATTAAAACCTATATCTTTATTGTAGTTTCTCCCAGCATGTAGCCCAGTGGCTATGCAGTCAATTAATTCGTCGATCCGGAAAAGATACCCATAAATGAATCTTTCGAATGAGAAAAAAGCGTTGCTGCCCGTTAAAAAAGTGCGATGTATGGGAACTCAACAAAAACCATTAGTAGCTTCCATTATCGAGAAGAGGTTCGATCTGAGGGGCCGCCTTTCTGCTTTTTTATTGCTTAGCAAAAACCAACCGATTGTTCCATGGAGAGCAGGCGGGCAGAGATGCGGGGACCGGAGGAGCAGCTGCGCTTTGCACAACTCGACGAATGCAGCAGCAACAACAGCAGTGCAACAGGCTCATAGGCTTACTTCCCTGTTTACCCCTCAATCTTCTCAACCCCCCCTATTAAATGTAAACAGAGGAGTGTTCATGCTACACTGTCATACTTCAGACGTAAGTGAATGAGTAAGGGGATGCTACCCTCTCCATGTTCATTTCCCTTTCATCCTCCCAACTGCAGCAGTACACCAGCAGCACCACCATAAGTAGTAATCTCTCCTGTGTCCTTATGTGCATGTGTCTTGCAGTTAGCTGTGTACCTTTTATCCTGTAACCGCAACGTGGCACACGTGTTTTCACGCATAATTCTCCTCTAAATGCATGAACTCGACTTTCTATTTTGCCCAGCCACCATCACCTACTTTAACCCCAGTTTGTCAACAACCCGTTCATCAGCCGCCCACACTCACACACATGCACACTCACATACACACAAACACACACACGCATACATATGTACATATGTACATACGCACAACAAAGCACACCGAGTGCGTGTGTACACAAGTCTATCTATCTCTGTGTGTATGGTTGTCTACGGATGCTCCGTAAACATCCCTGAACAAATAACCTAATTACTTCTTACCTTCTCTATTAAGTTTTTGTCAGAATAAAAATTGCCCTTTGCAGAAAAAAAAAAGTAAAATGAACCGTTTGAATGACGATAAGGTATGAATCACTATGTTTAACAACGTGCTGTTATTATTGATGACAGAACGATCAGAACGATAACTGAAATCGAGTAGGTGAATAAATTGGAATCGAAATGGAGGTTGCTTCCTGAAGTGTAACGACAGATGAAGTCACAGAAGATGGGAAGTATTGAGCAAAGGCCACAATAAAAAACAAGAGATCTTAGTTCGGTCTGATTAAAAAGCGAACGCCAATAATTGCGGGAAAGGAAGATGATATTTAAGCCATCAGCGGTCAGTGAATGTGCCTTAAATGGACACGTGAGGTGAAGAGTGACAAAGGAAGATTGCAGAAAGCAACCTTGTAGCCCACCGCTAGAGGCTGGGAATCTGTCTAAAACTATTAGACTAATAGCAAGTACTTCAGGATTGAGAGACGCTGAATCACATAAACGACATTTAAATTTTCATTATTAACAGTGGCAGTACCCAAAAATCATGAAGCTAGTCTGAACATAAGCACAAGAGTGAAGCTGTTGGCGCACCACAACAGATATTTGTGTTGACGTTGTTGTCTCCCTTCCACTCAATAACTGTTACCCGTTTGTTTACTCCTCTCTTTTCCTGCTACATCTTATCGGAATTCTGTGTTACATGCCACAAATGTCATTCGTCCACATCCAAAATAACGGCACGAGATCGCCATAGGCGACACAACAACAACAACAACAATAACAACAACAACAATAACAACAACAATAACAACAACAACAATAACAACAACAACAATAACAGCAACAATAACAACAACAATAACAACAACAACAACAACAACTACTACTAATAATACTAATACTACTGCTACAATAATAATAATAATAATCAATTGTAGTTATTAATTATTGTTAATACATTTACATTATTTTGCTTCTTTGTATTTGTTTGTTTTTTTCAGAATTTTTTTTCTTTGAACATTTAAAAAAAAAGAAAGAAAAATGAATGGAAAATTTGAAATTGATCGATAAGGCTAAAAAATAATGATATTTGAAAGGAAATTCAACAAATCTGATACATTTTGATGGGAAAATATTTCCCATCAAAATGATGAAGAATATATAATGCCTATGAATCTCATCGCCTAATCCTTTCAATCAACTTTGCTAGCCTTAACTCGTCCCTTTCATAGTGTTACGACAAAACTTTGCCTCAAGCTGTAACACTGCTTAAAAATTACCCAATGAAAATAAATGAGCCTATCTCTTTTGCAACTTTCAAACTAACATTTATATCTTTCTATCTTTCCGCAAAAAAAAAAAAAGAAAAAAAGAAAAAGAAAAAGACGATCTTAGTTTTTTCTACGAAAATTTTGTTAACAAGCAACAAATTATAAATATGACTTTTTTATCGAATTTTTTATTTTTAATTTTAAAATTTAACAAAAAAAAATTATTTTATACTTATTGATTTTGGCATTCGTTTTATGCATATTTCGCATGAACAATTAATTAGAATTTTATTAAATTTTTTTCAATTTTTCAATTTTATTTCGAATTTTTACAATTTTAGATGATAGCTTATGGATATTAGTGAATGTTTAGATAGTGTTCCTTCATTATCATTATCATTATCATTATCATTATCACTATCACTATCACCGTTATCATCGGCGTTATGAGCATGACATCATCATCAAAATAGCTATACCAAATTACGCTACTCGTAGAGCAAGCAAAACAAACTTGAGGCTTTTTATTTAATTGTAAGAAAAAAAAAAACGAGTAAAGACAAGTCTATGGCCAATTATCAGTTATTCTTCTATTTCATGCTTTTTCACTTTCTGCTTTCAAACTTCGACAAAAAAAAAATATATAAATTTGTGGAGAGTGCGAGAGAGGAAGCGAGAGATGGACAGGCAGAGAGAGAGAGAGCGAGCGAGCAAATTCTTGCGATAATTTATCTTCAATATCGGTTGCAATGATGTTAGCAATCTTAAATATCTTTTGATGAAATCTTTTCAAATTCAATTTTTGCTATTAGCAACTTTGAAAATTTTTTAATTCAAATAAAGCTCTAATCTTATCATACTAAAAAAATGACTATTGCAAAAAAAAAAAAAAAAATTTGCAAAGCTTTTGAATGCATCAAAATTTCAGCTTCATTTTAGGCTTTCAAAATTCATTTAATAAACGGGTCAAAGGGTAATGGCTACCGATATTCCAATGCCCGATTTGTCACATTTAAGTGCTGAGGAGCGTCAAATTATTGAGGAAGTTCTCCAACGACAACGTGCTGAGGAAGAAAAAGAAACGCAACTTAGCCAGTAGGTTTTTTTTTTTTTTGTTTCTTTTTCAAAATTATTAAAGTTAATTATCAAACTTTTCAAAAAAAACAATCATTAAAATTGCATTATCAATTGAAGTTGCCAAATGCGTGATTTTTTATTAAAAATCAATATTTACTTATTTATACTTATTTGAACCTGAAATAACTCCAATATTCCCAATGAAAATTTCTCTAATCAATTTGTGTAACAAAAAAAAACCAATCAAATTAAATTGCATTTATTGATATGTCTGTCATTTGCTTTAGTGGTGGTGACAATTTCAATTGACAAATAAAATTTTTTGTTAAAATTAAACTCAATTTTTAAATAGTAAACATCAATATTGGAGTAAAAAAAAAAAAAAAAATTAAATTAATCAGCAAGGAAGGAAAACATAGAAAAAAAAACAAAACAAAACAAAATGACAAAAGAGAATTATTTGAAATGTATGAAAAAATTTAGTATAATTAAATTATTTTTTTTTTTACTCTGAAAAAATTCGTTCCCAAATAAACAATTGTTCTATGATGCTTAAGTTAACAAAAAACAAAAACAAGTAAATAATGCAATGTAATCAATGTTTTTATTTAAACAAAAAAAAAATCATCAAAGTTCGTTTCATTTTTGATTTTTGATTTTTGATCTTTCAAATGAAACATATTTTCCCAATTTTGTTCCATTTCCATTTCCTTTCTTTAGCCGTAATTTGCCTGTTACAGAAAAGCGGATCAAGAACTGGAAGCTATCGAAAAGCAAATCAATGAACGGAAAGAGATTGCACAACGTCTTGTTGGAACACAGGATGATGCAATTTGTCAAATTTGTCAAAAAACTAAATTTGCGGATGGCATTGGCCATAAATGTTTTTATTGCCAATTACGGTCTTGTGCCCGATGTGGTGGTCGAACAGCAAGTAGAAATAAAGTGAGCGTTAATTAATTACGCTATGTAATCTCACATTCTCATAACTTTTACTTTAAAAAAAAAAATAAAAAAATTTTTGTTTAAAATTATCAAAACAAATCTGTTTATTGATATTAATTATGTTTCAAAAATCATTCATTTATTACAAATTATTACATTGATGGAAGTTGTGTTATATGTTTAATTAATTAAAATTTACAAGAGATAATTTTGATATTTTGACAAAAAAAATTTTCCTTTTTGAAATTCTTTTGTTCTATAGCCTTTTGTTAAATTTTTTGAATTTGCTTGTTAGCATGTTTTGAAATAATAATTAATATAATAAAAAGTTTGGCTTTCAAAGAATTCAAAATTTTGATTTAAAAAAAAATTACACTTTTTAATTAAATTCTTTTTCGAAAAAAATTGTTGTTTTTTTTTTTTTTTTTGTAAAACAATATAACAATCTTTTAAATTTCAAATTTTGGTCCAATTATTATTATTAAAATTTTTATTATTTCATTTCAGTTTTTAGCAAATTTAATTTTTTCCTCATTTTTTTTTTTTTGACACAACTCAAAATTCAAAATAGAAAAGCTTATTTCACATAGCTTACACCTAGTTATTTCATTTGCATAACTAAAATACCAGCTAGCTAGCTCTTCTCCTAATATTTATTACATAAAAAACAAAACAAATAGTAAAGTGGAAAAAAAATTTGGTAAGAAATACGAGAAATAGTTGAAAGTTTGGTAAAGCAAAATAACAAGAACAAAATTTTTAATTTAATGCAAAATTTCAAAAATCCAAATTTGAAAAAAATTTTCCACAAGACAATTAATTACATAGAATTCTGTTATCTTCACACAGAGACATGTTTTACTTCGTACAATTTTTTTTTTTTTTTTTTGAATTGACTATATATATAACTCGACAAAATTTTTAATTTTTTTTTCCAGCAATAAGTTTGTATTTCAAATTAATTAAATTTTAAGCCAATATGGGCATGCTCATTGTGTCAAAAGCGGCAACGAATTCTTGCGAAAACGGGAAAATGGTTTCAACAAGCTGCAATGCTCGATGAAACGAAAGGAACATCAAGTCCGGCAGATAGCAGGTTATCTATTTTTGACTACAGTACCACAACTAATTAGACTAACATAATACCACTTATATTCTATTTTTTGGATTGATTTTTTCACAACTAATCTCCACTTTGCTCGGTTTCAAGCCCTCTGTTTCCACGTTCTTTGCCGCATATTTCTTAAATTTGGTCTGTCCACCTTCTTGGAGGTTTTTTAACCCATTGAGGACTTTGGTGGTCCACCGACCATCCTGCATGCTGCATACATGTTGAGCTCATTTCAATCTACGATGTTGGATACTTATTTCTTTGTTTGGGACGTGATCTCGTGACGAAATTCCGATCATCCTTCGTTCCATGGCTCGTACGGTCACCTCTAATTTCTGTATTACAGCTTTTGTGGATGTCCACGTTTCACATCCATACAGCATAGCAGGAAGGACCGTCGAGTTGAAAATCTCCGCTTTCATATTCGGTATTAGAGGGGGATGCAGGATGATGTGATTCATTTTATTAAATGCGTGCCATCCTGCCCTTCGCCTACGTTGGATTTCTCCATGAGATCGTTTCTTGCGTTGACTTCTTATCTTAAGTTCTTTCCAGGCTCCAGGTATCTTGTTTAAGCTCTTCCCAGATTGAGTATGTAATTCCATCTCTTCCGGGTGCTTTTCCGACTGCAGTTTCTTCGATGACATGACGCACTTCGCTTATCAGGATTGGAGGGGTGGCTGATCTTTATTTGCAGACAGCCTTGGTGCTAGGACGATTCGCTTCGAGGATAGCAGTTCGCTGTAGAATTTCTTACAAATTCCTTCTCTGCTATTCACGAGTTGTCCATTTTGTCCCGTAGAGCCTTGAGGTTGTTTCGGTAGAGCCTCAGGCTTCTCCTACACTTCCTCATGCTTTTTCGTTCCTCTGCTGCCTGCATTAATCGTTCCTGCTTAAAGATGAGGATATCGTCCTTCACCTTTTTCCCTATTAATTTGCACAGGAGAGAATATTCGATATTGTGCACCCCACTGCGTTGCATTTATTTTCGTTTTTGCATCAGCAGCCTTATATTTTCAGACAATTTCACCTTCTTAAGCTTGGACTCTTTGGTCTCTGCTTTTGAAGTGCAGCGCTTTAAGGTAGTCGCGAAGTGCATGTAGTCTGCGTCGATGTCTTCTGATTGTTGCAACTTCGCTGCTTGTAAGGTCTTCGTAAATTGTTGTTCGTCCCAGGTGTGTACACATTCTCTATTCGCTTGCGATTTCATCAACTTTCTACTTTCTGTTTGCATGTCGATGATAAT
>JABVXS010001286.1:0-16215 GCA_013365335.1 Madathamugadia hiepei | reverse complement strand
TGATGATGATGATAATGATAATGATGATAATGATAATGATGATGATGATGATGATGATGATGATGATAATGATAATGATGATAATGATAATGATGATAATGATAATAATGATGATGATGATAATGATGATGATGATGATGATGATGATAAATGATGATAATGATGATAATGATAATGATGATAATGATGATAATGATAATGATGATGATGATAATGATAATGATGATAAATGATGATAATGATGATAATGATAATGATGATAATGATGATAATGATAATGATGATGATGATAATGATAATGATGATGATGATAATGATGATGATGATGATATTGGTATATTTGAGGAAAGTTAAATTGAAACGTGCGAAAAGAACGAGAGGGCGTGAAAGGGTTGATGTGGACGAATACGACGAGATACGTGTTTGGAATCCAACGGTAGCTAATTTGAGTTTAATGGTATGCTTTTTAATTTATAAAATTCATATTTATTATCGCATCAAACCATTGTAATTTGAAATGAATTCAACAAGAAAAATTCATTCATTTCTTTGAGTATTTCTTTCATGCTTTACATTCACTCTTAGGCATTAGGAAGCAGTGCACCGGAAATCCTGCTTTCAGTCATTGAAATTATCGCCAATAATTTTCGCATTGGTGACCTTGGACCTGGCACTATTGTTGGTTCGTCTTACAATGATACTCTTTTTTTTTTAGTTATTTTTGATCTTTGATCAAGTATTTTCATGATTACCCATAAATATGCATTGACCGCGACGTTGTGGTATACTTCCATTACTGATTTATAGGTTCTGCAGCATTTAATTTGCTATGTATCACAGCTGTATGTATCGTAGCTGTGCCATCACCAACTGTGAAACAAATTCAACAAATATTCGTCTTTGTCATAACCTCATTCTTCAGCTCTTTGGCTTACATTTGGCTTTTAATTGTATGATTTCAAATTTTATCCCACTTCTTCATCATTTCATTACTGCAAGAATACTACTGTAGCTTCTGGGTACGGTAGCTGTACAGAACTACTCAAATACAGTTAACATACTTCCGGTGTTCTTAATGATCGGGGAAGAGAAGTGTTGTTAATTTTTCATTTTATTTCTCACTTTCCAATGATAACAAAGTATTTGGAAGGGTTTTGAGAGAGAGAGAGAGAGAGAGAGAGTGAAAATTTTTCAGACTTTTTTTTTTCAGATTTTGGTGATAATATCGCCGAACGTAGTGGAACCGTGGGAAGCAATTGTTACTTTCAGTCTTTTCTTCGTTTTATTAATTGCTGCATATTTGGTGGATATCAGAATTTGGAGACGAAACGAAGCTCACTTAGAATGTTCAATTGATGGTGATTGGAAGAGCGAGAAGGAGGAGATTAAAACATA
The DNA here is from genome assembly GCA_013365335.1 of Madathamugadia hiepei. Taxonomy (NCBI): domain Eukaryota; kingdom Metazoa; phylum Nematoda; class Chromadorea; order Rhabditida; family Onchocercidae; genus Madathamugadia; species Madathamugadia hiepei. Next base: position 14,820 of record JABVXS010001286.1, on the reverse strand, counting down.
CCTGAGGAAGTTTGCTAACGAAATAAAGTTTGACAAGAATATGGTAGAGTTGAACAGTTATCCTTTCCAGATCCTTCAGAAGCCTTTAAGATTGCTGCGACACAGGTGTCACACGCAAATTAGAAGTACATCCTGTTGTACTTATTAGTTGAAAAAAGTTTGTGGCCTTTTTGAATTATGAACTTATTCACAGGTCAAATCGACGAATGAAATAGACGAAGATAGGTCACTACGATGTATATTAAAATGGATTTCACAAATTTATCCCAATCTTTCAACGGATGAACAATCCAAGTTATTAGCTTCCAAGCTCAAACTTATGCAGGTATTTTGCTATTTCATATCATTCCGTCCTTGTATGGCTTATCTAGCTATACGTGCGCAATGGAATAGCTTAGAAGTTAAACAAGGGAGCATATGAGGGTGGAAAAGTTATCCATGCTATATGCTAGCATGAAATTAATTAAAGAAATCATTAATTAGCTTTTGAAAAGTTTGCATGTAACAAAAGCGTTGCATGGATGAAATGACAATTATGCAATACAAATTGAAAATATGACTGCATGCTGCGGGCATCGCAGGGTGATTTTTAAGCAAGTTTATGTGAAAGTATGATGCATGCAGAATCGTCACCATCTATGGTATCGTCTACAAGTGATACAAACATTGAGTGCTGCAACTAGAAAAATGGATTCGCAATGGGATTCCCAAAAAATGTTTGAAGAAGCTGACGAGATAAAAGAAGCTCCGACAGGTGAATGTCTCAAATTCTACCCAAAAAAAACCCGAAAGTTAATTTTTGCTTAGCATTGCTCTCAAATTAATGCAACCTTAAAGTTACAGTTGGAAATGTGATCGAATTTACAGCTCGCGTCTATTCCATCGCCAATGGAAGCGATAAAGTTAAGTTAAAAGTAAGTTGTTAGCCTTCGAGTATAATTAATTTTAGTAGGGCAGTAATTACCTTTGATCTTTTCATCAGCGAACAATGCCGACAAATGAAATGATTTCGAGCTGAGATTTCTGCTAAACGATTGCAAAAATGGTCTGCACAAATTAAGTAAAATAGTAAAACGTAAGTGCTCGATAAGATGAATATTCCATTTTACTGTTAATTAATTTAAAGCTACAAAATTTGCTGTTGAAAAGTTTCTATGTGATAAGAGCATTCGATTAATTGTTGAGGTGCACTATCCAGATAGTCTGCTATTTGTGGAGAGTTTGATTGAGATAGTGGCAAGCCATGGTATTCCGGGATAATTGGTGGGAGGGGAGGCTAACAAAAATTGAATTACTTAAGTCAACTAATAGAGGAAGTTAAAACTTATGCAGGTTAACTGAAATTTCGCTACCATTTGCAGATTATACGGCATGGGCCAACCGACAAAACTGTTGCATTTCGGTTTTCGACGAGAAACGGTGTAGCCGTGAAAAATCGTCATTTTCTTTCAAAATCAGAAACTGTAATTTTTTTTTTTCTTTAAATACTGCACGAAATCACCGGATTGATCATCAAACAGTATTTTCTTAAGCAAAGAACCTAAATCTGTAATATATATATATGCTCAAGGGATTTTGTTTACAAAAATTTTAATTCATTTGAAAATTTCAATTTCATAAAAAAGAAGCCAATAATATATTTAGGTGCAATTTAAACCTGGTGAAAAGGTTAAAGAAATTTATGCAGATTTGTTGGAAGGTGTAAACTGGCAATATGGCGATGTATTCTACATTTCATTGAAACTGGTAAGAAATTGTAATAATGTAAGGATAGTCCCAACAATCATATTCTCCTAAAAGGATTTAATTAATGCCTTGTACAGCTGTGAAATTAGGATTCCTGATATTAGTGATTGATTTAATTAATGCCTTGTACAGCTGTGAAATCAGGATTCCTGATATCAGTGATTGATTTAATTAATGCCTTGTACAGCTGTGAAATCAGGATTCCTGATATTAGTGATTGACGGATTGCCTCATGCTCTTTAACTTATAAAGAATCTTGAACTTTTTGTTTTACAGTAACACAGCTTCATGTTTGTATTACCCATTACAAAGCATAATTTTCATCCATTAAATCACAGACTGCAAATGATGATGAAAACAGAATCGGAGAGACAAATGTGGCAAGAATTCAGGTGATCGACAAATTTTCAACTTTGACCAATAAACCGATGGTACAGTTCGTCAAAAACAATCACGTAAGTTTTTTTTTTTGCAGTGATTCAAGATGAATACGAAAATATTTGTTTATTGACACGTAGAACTTGCATTACAGGTTGTGAAAGAAAATGAGAAATACGTACGAACTTTTGTTACGTACTTTGGCCAACACAACGAGGGAACGTTCAACGTATATTACAAGACAGAAGCTGTTACAGCCGAAAGTGGTAAAGATTTCAAGGAAATTAGTGACGGAGTATTGATATTTGAAGGTAATGAATGCGAAAAATACATCGACGTGATGATATACGACGATATGAATGAAGAGAAAGATGAAACGTTCAAGATACATCTTACATCTGCTACAGCAGGTAATCATTGTTACCTCTCGACAGTTCGAGAATTATTAAATCATTTCCTACCCAATATGTTCAGGGGTAACAATTGGACCGAATAAATGTGCAGTGGTTACAATTATTTGTGATGATAATGTACTGAAAAATATAACGAATTTTCGAAAACTTACATCATATTACTTTAAGCAAATGACGCATGGATCTCATACGTGGCTGGAAAACGTAAGCTTTTCTTTGCAATGTATTGTATGACCCAATACCAAAATATTTCATGAACTTACTCGAGACCGTTGTATTTTACTCCTTTCGATAATACTAAGCAGAACAATCATCGTTTCGAATTATATTTTAGCTCATCCAAGCGACAAGTGTAAATGCTGGTGACATTGAGAATGCAACATTGGTGGATTGCGTGCTGCACATTTTGTCATTTCCATGGAAAGTCACAGCAGCCTTAATTCCTCCAACCGTAGTCTTGGGTGGATGGTTGACCTTTTTTTGTGCGCTAGTCTTGATCGGCTTCATTACCGCAGTCATTGGTTAATTTTATTACTTTGATTCTTAAATATTTGATAGCTATAAATAATCCTCTCTCTGCTCTCACATTGGTACAGTAACGAACTTTCGAAAAAGTCGTGATTTCTGAAAAATCAACTTGAAAGATACGATTCAGGTGACCTAGCAAGCATACTTGGTTGTATGATCGGCCTGAAAGATGGTGTTACAGCAATAACTTTGGTAGCGTTGGGCACCAGTCTACCGGACACATTTGCTTCAAAAATTGCCGCTCAAAATGTTTGTCTTTTACTTTTCAAGTATTTTTCGCATTACTTTTTTAACCATACTCCTTACAATTTTCACAGGGAATTACAATGATTGATTAACAAAAAAAAAATAATGTGTGGTGACATGTAACATTATTTCTGTTAAAATTTTCAAAAGCATTTAGGATGCGACAGCTGACAATGCTATTGGCAACATCACTGGTTCCAATGCGGTGAACGTATTCATTGGACTTGGATTACCATGGACCATTGCTGCCATATATTGGTTTACTAGAAATGAATTATTTGTAGTCAACGCTGGCAGTTTGGGCTTCAGGTTTGTATAATTATGCTAACATAACTTTTTTTTTGTTCCAGAAACCGGTCACTATTTTTGGGTATTATTTAAATTCGCTGATACCTTCAGATCACAGCAATTTCAGTGTTGCAATATTCACGGCTACATCTGCAATCTGTATGCTATTGCTAATAGCTCGTCGAGTTTTGGTATTCTTCGGTAAAGGTGAACTTGGAGGCCCTAAAACACCCAAGACTTTCAGTGCTTTGATTCTCATTTTTCTTTGGTTATCTTATGTGCTTTTATCGGCTTTACAGACCTATAATTACATTTCTATTTGATACAATTAACCAGTGTTCTGACTATGACAATTTTGTGTCGTCGAACAAAAATTCAGGAATAAGCATCGCTGCATAAGAGAAATTACTGATTTTCTGCAGACCGGATCTCATCATTGATTCTCGTAGTCATTATTATTTTATCTTTATCCATCGAGCTCTAGTTCATATCAGAATCTCATCTTTTCGCTTTCAGTTTTCTATCAAGTGTTCGTGTTATGTATACCAAGTTCCATAAAGTAAATTTTACTGGAAGATAGCCCCCCACTCGAGATACAAAGTGAAAACAGACTCGATACCACAATATTTCCGCTGCGGAATATCTAACAACAGTGTGACATGTGCACAAGCTAATTATTAGAAGGAATCTGTATCTCAAAAGAAAACAATGTGTCATTTGGAGCTACGAATCAACAAAGACAAAGTGCCACACAAATCTTTCTTTTGCAGTCATTTTCTCTTTGATTCAGTTGAACCCAAAATATATCTTAAAGGCCTCAAGGTTTGAATTTGCAAAGGTAGAAGGAAAAAAAGTTTGTAAACCAGAAAAAGCCAGAAACTTACACACTATCGGTGGACCACATTTAGAATGTTTCGACACTCTCTTTGAAATTGGGTTGACAATTATCACTTATACGATTGTATCACCTTGATGTAAATCCAGTTTACCGTCCCATTTTTTGGCGGTTAGTTCTGGAATGAGTCGCAAATAAATTCAGGAAATTTACGCTTAGGGCTGAATTCGACCTTTTGCAGTGAGGCTATTTTATTTGACTGCTCGGAAATTTTCAATTACATGTCATAGGCACCAAACATAAAATCTACCAAGCCAAAAATTGTTCTACAAAATCGGAGACTTTTAACAATTTTAGAAAAAGCTCGAAGTACCCGTATTTCCATCAAGTGCAGTTGGCCTAAAAAATTCCAGAAAATCTACAATATATTTTGTGTGATTTATTTTAAAAATCACACAGTGATGGGCACCTAATAAAAAATGACTCTACGTGAGCCGTATCAATCCCTAACCACATTTCGTTGTGTAACCTTGCGTGCTAGTATACGAAAGGCTCGTTCGTCGCCAATCCGATTATTACCATTTTCCATTTCCATAATTATCACCGTAATTCTAATGTCAAATTGCACCGCCACAACCGCATGGAGATATCTACACACCCAGCGCGTGAACACAACTACGTGTGCGTATCACGTAAGCAATTTAAAAAAATTATTGTGCTGCAGAATTGACTTGGCATTGTGCCAGCGTCGCGAATTTTGCATAGGTATAAGTTGGTGTTTGTTGCTGGCGAAGTGCGGGTGAGGGTTTTTCTTTGGCAGGAAAGTAAAGTAGTAATTTCAGTGCCGGTTGGATCGTAAATTTGATATTTGACTCTTCATCGAGGACAACTGCTGGACATGGAAGCAGGAGGGTTCGTTTTATCTCTTCTTTGTACAACATTATTTCGGGATACCCATTATCAGATATATAGAGGTGCCTGTTCAGAGATGATATGCAAGTGCAAGCGCAAGTTCCAGCAGCAGCGTCAACCGTCGCTGCACTTGACGAGAAGCTCGATGTTAAAATTGCGCTTCAAAGAACACTGAAATCAGCAATCATTATGGATGGAGTGGCTAAAGGTCTTCATGAAGCCGCTAAAGCTCTTGACAAGTATAATTTCGAAACGATTTTTAGCATATTATCTTTTATATATATGTACATTTTAGTGGATAATTCGAAACTTTCGTAAATCAAGTAGAACTAAGACGCGAAATTTCCAACATTTTATTCATATAACTGAATGCCACATATTTAAAACTTCAGGCGTCAGGCTTACTTTTGTGTACTGGCGGAGAACTGCGACGAGCCTATGTATACTAAACTAGTGGAGGCATTGTGTAATGAACATCAAATACCTCTGGTTAAAATTAAAGACAAAAAACAACTGGGGGAGTGGATTGGCTTATGCAAATACGACAAAGAGGGAAAAGCTCGAAAGGTTCAGATTGACGCATATGTTGATTTTGATTGCAGGGTGCTTAACTATACTAATTTTATGGTTTCATAAAGAACGAATCATTTTTGCAGTTTTGTACATTTCAGGTAGTGGGGTGTTCTTGCGTAGTTGTGCGTGACTATGGCCAAGATGATGCTGCACGTGTGTTTCTTCAGGAGTATTTTGATAGTCAAAAAAAGGGCTAGCGCATACTACTTGTTAATTGTTAATGTTGAACGATATTTTTGTTAATTCAATAAAGCTTTTTGAAAAATCTGTTTGTTTCACACAGAGGTAGTTCTTTTGCTAATAATTTATTGAACCATGTGATGGAGAGATAATTTTCATAAAGAGATGATCTTGAAGAAACTCACTTCTCCAGTACTTTACTTGGCAAGTAATGGGTATGATTGTTGTAGGTAGGATTCACAAAAGTGTGTGTGGCGGGTGCAATTGTGTCAGCACTCTCCGCGTTGCTGCTAATTATATTTGTGGGGATTGGCATGGCAATGTTTATAGGTCAGTAGGGATATATGTTGCATGATATGAGGCTTGAACCTGAGTAAACGTGGTGAACATTGGTGCAGAACACGGTTATGTTCGAAGATAATGGTTAGTGTTTACTAGAGCAAGTATCTAAGGAATCCGAATTTTGCAGGATGATTAACTCGGATGAGCATTCGTCTGTTGCAGTGAAGGAAGTATCACATGGAACTCAAGAATATGCGAATGAACCGTCATTCGAGATTGCTTGGGCTGTCAAGGTATCATTTCGCTTCCGGTCACTTTTATGGTTCATTGAAATTTGAGGAATGTTTTCAGCTACTTTTTTATGCTAGTGGAGTTATTCCACAAATATAATTTATTGCAGGCTGTCGAAAGGGCAAATATTCATATGAGTCTGCTGCTTACTTGCAACACGGAAGAGTTGACGCTTCATAAAAAATTTAATGTCATTTATGAGAAATTTCGAGAGATTTTCCCAGAGCTAAGTGTTGAGAGGGTAGGTTTTGGTCAGATCACACAAATTTGTATTGTAATAGATGTCTCATTTTTAATGTTCGGTACGAATAAATTATTTATTTTAGGTAACAGAAATACAATTAAAGGGTGAGAATAAGCCACGATGGTTTACATTTTGCGAGTGTTTTAAAGAAGAAATAGAGGATTATAATCTCGCAACGATCATGAGGATACGAGCTAACGGTGTTTATAGCGAATCAAATACAATTATTGTTCCCAAGGTAATAAGTTAAGTTCCACGTTTTATCTTTTTGTATAATTGCGATACAGAAATGTAAGGACTCACTGTTAAAAGGGAACATATTTGTGTAAGTTTGACATAAGTCGGCAAGATATCATTGCTTTAGTTTGGTCTATTATAAGGGGTGTTGTATTTCTTTTTTTAAAAAATCTAAGGTTGTTGTAGGTAACTTATATTTTTATTAGCAGGTAAACGGCTTAGCTTAATTAATATTTATTTTTCTGAAGCTTAACTTGAACTGCAAAATTAATTTCTCGTATTTTTTCAGATAATTTTCCTAGGTATAGAGATTGCACGAAACAAGGAAGGTTTGAATGAGCGCTTTAAAGAAAATTTCAAAGTGGAGCATGAAAAAATCACACGTGAAGGAGGAAATATCTGTTAGAAGTTTCTGAATGTTGCTTTATTGTACTGCTCATCTTTAGTTCGTATTATTTTTTATTCTGTGTTTGCTGTACAAATTTTTGAGTGGGCCTAGAATCCAAAAAGAGAATCCGAACGCAGTTTCAAGGCAGGTTTCCATTTCTGCTGCAGTTGTAACTTTCAATTCTCTCTCCACACAGTGATGCAACAGGATTAAGCTTTCGATTTAATGCTACAAAGCGTTTCAATTTATTGGCTTCTTAGATGCGCTACTTCCGTTGGCGAACGGTGATGTGATTCATGCTTCATGAACTATGGAATCAATTTTTCCTTAGTTAAGGATGTGGAACTTCCTAGAAGAAACTCCTTTTAAAAAAAGTAAAAAAAAAATGTGAAGAAAACGTTAGAACCTTTGTTTTTTAACAAAATAGGAATTTTGGAAGTTTACTATAACTTGTTTGTTATTTGTTTGCACCAAGTATTTTTGTTCTTTTCTGGAATGATACCGATGTTTGTTTTCTATGCAAAGTATAAAGTATGGAAAGTGATTCCAGCGCAGTTGGTTATTTTATTAGTAAAGTGCTTAACAAGTAATATCGGAATTGATTGGAGTCCATTTAAAAAAGGATTTCTGGTTCTTATCATTTGGCCCTGATCTATCGAGGTGCTACTGGCGTAATCATTTTGAGTTTGAGAAATGCTGGGATGTGTGAAATTGATTATAAATGTGCTTCTACATGTGCGATCGAAATAGTTTGACTAGATGATGAAATGGGAGATTAACGTTGTTACGACACTAAAGCGTAATGCTTCGGTTTTGATCAAGGTCTTTGTCATATAAACTCACGCATGCGATTTTAAGAGAATCATGTCCGTTTCTTTTGGCACACAGGGAACTACTGTTTCCGCTCCACCTGCTGCAGGTAGCTTATTCGGAGCAACATCCAAGCCGCTGTTTGACACTTCAACAGCTACGGTGCAAACTACCGCAAGTATGTTTTTCTCTGGCTTAACCCCATCTTTAAATCTTGGTTCAAAATGATTTTGGAATAGAACTTCCATTATGGTTGTAAATGCATAAAATTTTATCAATTCTTCAAGTCCATTTTTCTTTCAGTTCATATTCTCGTGCATGGTTATTTTTTCCAGGCACCGGTCTTTTTGGAGCGCCTGCATCTCTAGCTACAGCTTCCACAACACCAGGTGAAGTTTGAAAACATTCGGTCGTAGTTTGATCATTTTAGTTTGCAGAAGTGGTCCTCACTCTTGTCTGTATTTTGCAGGATTGTTCGGCGTATGATTATTTGGGAAACCTATAGAAACTGCAGCTTTTCACTTAATTGACTGAACTATTATTTCAGGTGGTTTGATAGGTACTGCTGGTGTGGCTATGACTTCAGTAGTCGGACCTTTCGGAAGTGCATCAATAACAACAGCTACAACACCAGCTTTCTTTGGTGCTATGCCTGCTGCAACGGCTACCGGAAGTCTTTTTGGAAAGCCATCAACGAGTATGCTTACTACTGCTTTAGTGTTTTAAGTAATTAAATTTCGTGCTGCATTTTGAGCCCCAGATTGAAACGACTGGAAAAGTGTAATTTCTTTTTTATTATTTTATCATTCAGGTTTGTTCAGTAGTCCGGCAACTGTAACAAGTACTTCCACTGGCGGACTTTTTGGTGCAAGTGGAGCACCGACAGCTGTAACTGGAACGGGACTGGGAGGAACGGGTACGCTTGCAGCCACTGGTTTTACATCCAGTAACCTGGGAGTTTCCGGTGCTGCAGCATCTGGGAATCCATTGGAAACGGAAGTACAACAAGTAGTCGTGGATCTCTTTAACTTATTGCGGTAACCTACCTACATTGTTATTTGATTTCGAAGGTATGGTTCATCACTAATTATGACATTTTAGGGATCAAATTAAGAAGAACCACGACTTAAGCATGGAATTTGCGATGAACAGCACTGAGTCATGCCTGAATTTGGACGAAAAAATAGAAGGATTGGATGGAACGCGCGCAAAGAACGCTGAAATTATACGCAAAGCAAAAGATAAGGCAGAAGGTGACTGCTCATTCTATGTTCAAGTTCTATAAAATTGTTGTTAGGCCGAAATAGTATTATTGGAAGTTACAGCTAATTTGCTACTACTAGAGTTCGACCAGAATTTTGCTCTCAAATCGACGCGGCAAACGTAATGTGATATGTGGAACCTGTGATATTGAAATGAGCTGACTCAATAACTTTATTTTTAGTGGTTAATAATGAAAACATCAAGAAATCATTCTAATTGCTGAGAATTGTAGAATTGCTTGAAAAAATGCAGCGAGACTTACGAGCAGCGGAGCAAGTACGTCGGCGACAGAAAGAAATTTCAAAGAATCCTCATTTCGGCCGAAAACAAGCATTTTCTTATTTATTAGCAGTTTGTATCGAACATGAAAATACTGTGCGAGAATTTCGAGAAACATTGGAATTGTTGCAAGAGAGAATTGATGAAAAATTAAATAAAGTTTGAACATTTCATGTGCACAAGAACATATTTCTTTGTTTTGCGTTAGTCTCTATTTTGTTGCTTAAGGAATTAAATTTTTTTAGAAAGATGTAACAACAAAGCAAGATCTGCAGAAACATTTCGAGCATTATGACCAAGCATTCAAAATTATTTGCTCTGATGTATATCAATGTAAAGTACAAATCGACGTATGCTATTTAATTACATCTTCTGTCGTTACAGTTCATCGTTTCTTGATATTTGATATTTTCCTGCTTAATCTATTTTCTTTCTAAATGGCTGTTGTTCTTTTCGCAGGACCTCAAGGATTCATTTTTGGAACATCAAAAACGTACTATTCCGTATGCAGCTAATCCATTTGAACGGCGGAAGTCGAAGGGTATCGATAAGTCGTTTTCGGAACGAAGATTTACGGGTAAAAATTTTTTAATTTAAATTTTATATTGTGAAAATATAACGTTTGAAGACTTTTTAATTGTGTTTAGATGGGTGCTATTTGCTGAAATATATGCTATCGTTTCACTTTCCACTGTCATATTTTGTCTATTTTCGGAAGATTGTAATATTTTCGAAAATTAGACTTGGCTTTCCTTAGTTTACACAACAACTTTTATTCTACGAGAAAGCTTTCACTGAACATTTGAGATGAATTTAATAATTTTATATTTGAAGGCGCGGATGCATTTCCTTCACAGGTAACGATGATGAAAATTGGTGAACTGGCAAAACCTTCTTCAACGACACAGCAAACGGGTAAGTTGCTTCTTCGTCACCTTTCTTTTATTACTTCATTTCTTTTTTAATCTTTTTTCAATTTTTTACTTCAATAATAAACACTGTAGCAAACTGAAAAATATTTCATTACGGCAGGATTAAGTGGATTTGGTGCGCCAAGTTCATTATTTGGTTCGAAAAATTTTGGTGGCACCGCATTCTCTTTCAATCCATCAGTAGCAAGCACAACAGCACCGTTATTCAAACCATTTCCCACTACTAACTCAACATCGACTCCTCTTTTTGGTATGAAATATTTTTAGTGTTCGGCTGTTTTTCGATTTGGATTGCTGTGTAGTTAGCCAGAAATACTGGTATCAAAGAGTCATTGTTGGTGCTCACAGCTTTTATATATTTGAAATGTTAAGAAAAAAAGAGGATCAAGAATAAAGCTTGGTGAGCGCAGACGTGCACAGCGGAGGAGCCAAATATTGTGAGCAATGATTTAGTAGTTTCTTTATTCTTTGTTTGTCCAATTTTCGCATGCAGTTTTTTATCCCATTCGTTTGGTTGGGTCCGAACAATTTTTTCATCTTCAAGTCGGAAAATCTTTCTTTAACACCAGGCTTTTCAGGAAGCTGTTTTTTTCAAAGAATGATGTTGATAGCTGTCGAATAGTATTTCTAATTCCTATATTGTTTTCAGGTTCGTTAGCGACCCAAGCAGCAGGAATTGCACCAACAACAACATCATCTTCTACTTTTGGGAATATATTGAATTCGTCAGTTAGCGGCACATTATTTGGTGGAAGCACCAGCAAACCTTTCGGAAAATAATCTAAACATTCCATTGAAGTTTTTAGTTTTTTTTACAATTTACGAATTTACTTGAAGCTCACTTCTGATTTCCAAATACTGGATACCAGGATTCTTTTTGTTATGGTTTTGGAAAATAAAAAAATGTAGTGAATAGGCAAGTTTTTATACATCTTGTTGAAACAGAAACACAGGAAAGATGAAAAGGTGGTATCGGTCGAAATAGTTTTTTTAATATTACATTGTTTCCTGATCTTTTTTGTGAAAGACTTCATTTCGTGGCTTGCACTTTCTTTACCATGTATACTGTATCGTTCAAACATTTTTACAATGAATTTCGTATCCCGTAATTGTTTTACATTGAGATTTAAATATGATCATTCACTTTGACAAAAAGCCACATCAATATCCATAAAATATTATCAGTAAGGAGGTTATCGAAATTCTTTTCATGTTCCATTTCTATTTTTTGCAAATACGGGTTTCAAACAATTTCAGAACTTTTATTGGAATTAAGATGTAGTCACCAAGCAACACAATTTTGTAGATTCTGTGAGAAGGTGATCATTACCGTTCATTTACCACTGTATTACCGAATAGTCCAAATTAATCCAAACTATCAGATTTCTCATTATAATATCAGAGTCTAACGAAGCATCGGTAGCCCATGAAACACTTCAACAGGTGGTTCAGTTAATTATCTCTAGGAGGTATATTATTTGCGCGAGAAATTTCTATAAATTAGATGAACAAATCAACTAGCACTAATGTGAACGTTTAGTGAAATTAAAAACATGGGCATAGCTGCAATCATTTTACAGTTCGCTCATTTGTTAAAGAATTGCCAACATCTGTTTCTTGTCATTCTTCATGGTGAGTATAAGTGGTCTCATTCCTTCTACCAACTTATAGTAAACAAAAATAGGTGGCTTTTTTGACAAAGGGTCTCCCTCTCATATAGATGATTAGCTGGAGTTGTTCTGTCAACGATTCATGGCAGATATATTTGAAAGTGGGGAAGAACCGTCAACGATCCAAAAAAAGTTCCTTCTTTTATAAAATTTTCACTTCACAGGACTCTTTGTGCCTTTTTAAATTTCATGGAAAAATGGGAATAAATTTAAAATTATTTTTTGGTTGTTTTACTAGTACAGGTAATGTGATCTCTATAGCAAACGATATGTTTTCCTGGAAGTCCAGCACATGAATTAATCAACTGTAACCATCATCGGTGAATTGTGAATCCCAAATATTGCAAAAATAGAAAATAGCTTTAACAATTGAATTGCTTAAACTTTTCCACTGTTACTGTCATATCCGTAATGATTTTTCAACAGCTCCCATAGCATAAAGTGCTCCCTTGGATCATAAATTAATGCAAACAGCAACTTTGGTACTTTCACCAATTGTTCTAGCTGATTCCATTTGAAAAGGCCTCGTCGACTCCAATCCTCGTAACGCGCTTGGACACGCATTCCAAGATGACCCGTCACGTGAACGTCTTCTATCTACAATTTCACGCTTAACTATTTTATTGCAGAACCAAATTGTTGGGGTAACTATACTGTACAAAAAGCATTTTGAATCTTACCCAGAAGAGAGTGCAAAATCGAGCTTGTTCAAACAATGCTCCAACAAGATCTCCTGTAAGCAAATAAAAGGGTCCACTACAATACCGCGGATAGTATTCGTTTGGATATTCTTTGTAAGATACAGGCCTGAATGGATGGTCATAGGCTGTGAACATTTATATACATATATATATATATATATATGTTCATTGAAATAAAACAAGGAAAAATGAAAAAATTATTAAAATTTGAAATCTTCAAATATATATTTAAGTGAATAATGCTGGAGATATTGTATGGGACAATGGATTTCAATGGTGGTGACACATTCATTGGATGATGACACCTGTTGTTACCTCCAATTTACACTTACCATTTACTATTATTTCTGCTTACCCTCGCATGATTTGTCACGTAGCAGGAAAATGATTTTGATGCAAACATGTGAGCTTTGGGCCGATTTTGCAGTATGTCCAGAAGTTTGAAATAATTGAAAGTAATATCTGCGTCAATTTTTAGAATGTATTTAACATTGGAACAAAAATCATTAGCAAATTGAAGGGACATTAATGTCTGCAAATAGCAAAAAATTGAATGTAAGAAAGGAGCGCGAAAATTGAACTCAGGTAGCACCATTATTAATTTCCGTAATTTTCGCTAGAGAATGATTGGAGTGTAGTGAAAAATTAAACAACCATGATGTTCAATTAATCAATCAATAATTAATGAAAGAATTTTGTGCAATATTAAAATTTAATTGCTGCCGAAAGTTTAGGAAGACAAAACTTAAGAGTAAGATTCTTGTAAGTATCCAGGTAGTTTTGCTGTATAATATCACCATATTTTAGCTGCTCTTCCTCAATCAATTCCAACATTTCCACATCATCAGTACTGCCCAACGGGAATATTACTGCTGTTTTGAACTGAATCAATTAATTTTCACTAATTACTCAATTGACAATGATCATTTATGTTATAACTGCTATCTTCATATATCAAAAATTGACTGTATCAATTAGTAGCCATGCGAGTGAATGCCAATTAGTCAACCAATAATGATTCAAGTAAAAAAAAAAACTTTGGCAAATAAAATTTCATCTTGACCAATTAAAAGAAAAAACATGATGCCGATGATGATGATGATGATAATGGATGATGATGATGATGAAATCATGTTGCGTAATTTCACGTTTCATTCAATTTTCTCAATCAAAAAAAGAAAGGTTGGAAGTATTTCGACTTCGAAAAACGCTACCTGTTGAATCATCCATCATGCAATGAGTTCACCTGAACATCAACAAACCTTTTTATAAAGTTCAACATTCCCCCACGTTTTGCGAATTGAATTTCGATATTTGCGTTGTTCTACTGCGGTAATTGCAAAAATAAGAAGCAGTAAATTGGGATATTTTTGAGAGCAAAATTTTTTATCAACAATTTTCCATTGATAAGCATATCGATTATAATGCTCCTGCAAATGGATTGCTTCATTTCTATAGCAATTTAACCTCCACGATACTACTACTACTACTGCTGCTACTGCTGCTGCTGCTGCTACTACTACTACTACCACTCTACCACTACTACCACTACTTCTACTACTACTACTACTACTACTACTACTACTACTTCTACTACTACTACTACTACTACTACTACTACTAC
>JABVXS010001285.1:0-16235 GCA_013365335.1 Madathamugadia hiepei | reverse complement strand
GCACATTACCGAGACGTATGGAGACAACGATCCAAAGTAGCGGACCCCGCATCTCAGTGGGACAAACGCTAACAGAAGAAGAAGAAGAAGATTCGAATTACTGTATTTAAATTGAGTTAATAATTCCAAGTTAAATATTTTGATTAGTTGGATCCAAAAAAAGTGCTAAAGTGAAAAAACAAAATGGGAATTTAAATATGATAAAGTAGCAGTACCACCGTGTCAGTGTCAATTTAGGAATTGAAAATGGAATAGGCCTATGCGACTATCAGTGCACAGGGCTTGCATCATGCTACGAATCCCTGGACATCATGATGAATGAGTGGCAGAAGAAATTTAACTGGGAAGAACTACTGCAGGACAAGAGGTTGAAGAGGGCGTAAGTTCAAAAGGTCGAGGAAAAAAATTTGAAAAAAAAGCAAAATAATGATTTGTCGAGATTTTGTTGTCAAAGATTATTGATAGTCCATGAAGAAATATTATTTTAATTACTGTTGAAAAAAAGTCGGAATAACTGAATAAAATTTAAACATGTCAAATTTCTACTTCATTTGTAGTTTTTTTTTTGAAGAAAAATTTGAAATTAACGGAGAATTAAGGAAGATTATTTAAATTTTGCGACTGATAATTATTTCTCATTTTTCATTCCAAAAACAAATTTCAATGGGAATTTTTCCTTTGATCTTCAATTGCATTGCGACTTTTTCGATTTCCATTTCAATCAAATTTGTTGAAATCATTTCTTATTTGATGTTTTCATATCGGACAAAAAGCCTGTCAAATTTCTTCGATCTTTTTGAATGGCCTTGCTTACCTTCGTATAAACAGGAATGGAAATTAATTTCATCTTAAATTTTAATTTTCCTAAGCAAAAAATAAAAGGAAGCAAATATCACTTGTTGCAACTACTAAGGACGGTCGATGACTGAAGTAAAATATAATGACAAATCCTGTAGTAATTCAATCAACGATGAAATTATCTGAAAAGATTAAAAAAAAATTTAATCAATGGGAGGCTGTGGCATTTACTGCAATGAGTCACTTCCCAAGGGACTACAAATGTTTATGAATGTTCGAAGGATTACCCAACCCAGTTTGAGCTCAACTTTAAAATGTTCTTTGTAAATTTTTTCGATGGAAAAAATTTCATTGTCTTCTTATTTCTCCGATGCTTTTGAAAAAAAGTATTTGCGCTATTTTTCGTAAATAATTCGGAAACCTGTTTTGATGACATATTCAGAAGAATGAGTGATGAGTAATTTATGATGCACTTAAGTTCATTTCTACAATTTCCATTCTATGAAAATAAAATTTCAAAAATAGTTTGAAACATTTTATTTCGATGAAACTTTTTGGTTATCGTCACGAATGATTTTTGAATTTACAAGCCAAGCATGGGCGGAATGAAGCAATCGAACAAATTTTCAGGAAGGAATCTATGGATAAATCTGGAAGATTGAAGAATGCAAGCTATCTACCTCATACACTTCATCCTTGGTTTCAACCTTTTTCACGGATAATGTTTCTTTAAATACTAAATTGTGTGTTTCGAAATTTCAAAAAAAAAAGATTTTTTGTTCATAATTATCCCGGTAAGATAATTTGTACTTGTAGAATTAGAACTAATGCTTTTTATGGGTTGATATATTTCCCGGGTGTTTGTGATGGAAGACATATTTCCCGGGTGTTTGTGATGGAAGATATATTTCCCGGGTGTTTGTGATGGAAGATATATTTCCCGGGTGTTTGTGATGGAAGACATATTTCCAGGGTGTTTGTGATGGAAGACATATTTCCCGGGTGTTTGTGATGGAAGACATATTTCCCGGGTGTTTGTGATCAGCTTACGACAAGTTTATTATTTACAAATATTGGCTTCTGAGTGACCAATTTACCTGTATAATTTACATGAATCCATGAGTTAAAGCTTACATGAAAGTGGAAGAAGAAAATAGTTTGAGATGGAACTTGTCAGAAGAAGGTCGTTGGAGAAAGAAATATATGTACAATGACTCGAAAAATCTAAAGCAACGATTGAGGATGAAGCTATAAGTGTAGCAAATCTGACCAGTCCAAACCAATAAGCCACCTGGCGAATTTCCGTCCGTAACTCTCAGGATCTTCACCAACTGCGGTGTACGACTGACCGTTAATGGTACCTTCGAACAGTTCAATCCCAGACTCAACACTTTCAATTAGCTGTATCAGTCCACCGTCCAGTGTGACCTGTATTGCTCGACCAACAATTTCTTTTTTCAACAAACAAAATCCGGAAGGAAATTGAAGATGGTATATCTGAAAAACCACCTGAAAGATTGAGTCATCTCGACGTGAATTCATAGATCAACTCGTTTCTATCATCTCTGATTTATTTTTGTCATACACCATTGTAATGACCTATGATTCATTCTAAGCAATTAATTTACTTTAAATCGTCAAAATGTCCTTTGAAGAATTCAAAAGGTAAGAAAAGGTAAGGTCAAACTTTGTGTGATGATTCATCTGTGTTTCTTCCAGTCATTTCATATTGATTATCGCTCAATTTATTAATTTTACCGTTTTCGTAGTTAACTGTAACGCCTTCCAGTGATATCTTATCTGAATTGCTGAAAATATTTCAAATTTAAATCTCAGAAATGAAATTGACAACTTCACTATTGTCATTCTCTTAGGCTGCTCCTCCTGTAGCCGTATCAACACATTGTTCACAGGTAAATGTCAACGATAATTACCTGCAACCTGACTTCTCCAACTGTCCACTTTTTGAAACAGTTCGTTTGGAAGTATCGAAGTCATTTACATCTTAAAAATCACCATTTTAAAAGGATAACTCAATTTTTATTGAGTTCCTCCATCCACCATCTGTTGCATCATTAAAAGTAAAAAGGTAAATTTCAACGGCAAACAAGGATTCACGTGAGAAGTCGCACCGTTAAACTTTACATTCATCCAGGTCGAGAATGAGGTATTATCATTGTCGATCACAAGTACATTGTTCGTTTGTTTACGGTGAAGCATGTTCACATAAGGGGACAAGCAGTCACAAGACTCCGACAATTGCAAAATTTCAATGGTGAAATTCACCTGCAAGTAAATGAATTTTGCTGCACAGTACCATCAAAGCTGTTAGCAAAAAAAGGCCTTTTGAGGACCAACTTTAATGTCAAGCAACTTTTCTTGGGCTGTTTTGCGAAGCTCATTTACATCTCCAACTGCCAGAGAGACCTGCAATTATTGCTAATTACAATAATTATCTTAATGAGGAGAAAATAATCTTATTGGAAATATTATACCAACCATTAAATTCATTAGAAGTATCACAGTACTTATTTCGAATGCTAGAAGAAGCAGATTGGGTATCCATTCCTTACGTTCCAACACATTATCCGCGTCTACCTCACCTTTAATTAAAATTAATTAAAATGCAACCTGGAAAGACAAGGATTATTATCATTGTGAAGCCATTGTTCAAGAGTTTCATAAACTCACCGATCATCATAGCTGATGTTTTCGTGATGGCCTGAAGCATCATCAACAGTTTCTGTGACACTGTTGAATTTCCCAAAAACTGAAAGTAAAAGTTCCACTTGTCGTAGCTCTTCCGGTCTCACAGTGATATGGATATGTTTAATCAATAAAGTAAATGAACAATTATTATTTGAAAACTTATAATGTTTGGGATATACCACTTCGGAAGCTTCCCACGGCTCTTGACCGCTATTTCTCATAACCAAGTGAAAGGCAAATGCAAATGCCAGAAGTGTTGGTATCCATATGATTGCAATCTGTAATTAATTAATCACTCTTATCACTGCCACGGCTATATCAGACAGCTATCGCTATTATCATCTGCACTAATGATGCGATCATTAAAATTGAAAAGTGTCAACGTTGTTGGGATTCGGTTGATGATTTTGGCTCGAAGTTGGTGCCTTGAAAGTAGCAGAGGGAGAG
The DNA here is from genome assembly GCA_013365335.1 of Madathamugadia hiepei. Lineage (NCBI taxonomy): Eukaryota > Metazoa > Nematoda > Chromadorea > Rhabditida > Onchocercidae > Madathamugadia > Madathamugadia hiepei. The sequence continues at coordinate 12,281 of JABVXS010001285.1, read as the reverse complement.
AATTATGGAAAATGAATTAATCCAAGTTGAAATTTCATTTAAACAGGTTATCGTTGTTGGATGGGAGGAATTTCAGGATGGATTGAAGGAATTTAACAGCGAAGAGAAATGTGCAAAAAGAAGATAAGAAAAAAGACCAAGCAGACGAGAAAGGATAAATTCTGAAAATTTTGGGATTCCTCGCTTAATTCTTTCTTGCCAAGAATCCCAACTCTCAGTATCCCTGAATATACTTATGGGATCTCCGGGAAAAATCAATACTGCCTGAATTCATTCATCTTCATGCATACGTACTTCCCTTGCACCGTCTTTTACTGCTTTTGTAATCATATCGGGAAAGGTCATATTTCTTGACCTTCTCATATTTGAAAGAGTAAAAGCGCAAATTGTTGGACTTTAAAATTCATAGTTTTGTTAAAAGAAACTTGAATTTACAATTAAATGTATACATATCAACTGAACCTATGAATTAACTTCATACTGATTAATTAAGAAAAAAAAAATACGAAAAGATTTATTAATTAATTAATGGAAATTTATGGAAGAAAACCTGAGAAAATGAATAGAGAATACGCGAGAGCATAAGAATGTAAATACCGTACGGTGATTTCCGCAGAATATACAAGAAGTTGATCCATGCGGAAATGATAGCGATGATCGGTAGCAACCAGGTGATGAAATGCTATAAACAAGGTTAATTAATAACTTAGTTTTCATGTATTTGCTCACCTAACAAATTTTTTTTCGAAACTAAACAATGGAAGCAGTACGGAATGCTTCAAATTTCGATCAATTAAGGATTCCTTGAAAGATTCATTGAAAAATCAAATACAATTTAGTCCTTCTGAATCCTCAACTTATGAATCGCCGAAATTCTGGATCTTCCCGTGATTCTAGGTCCATTTTTGGGTTACTTTGTAGGCAACAGTGTCATCTGTGATTACTAAATGGTTCCCTAACTACCAATAGTTGCTGCAAAAGCAATACAGAAGTTATTCTACCATTAATAATTTAATATTTCAATTTCAAAAAATTAATTCGTTCAAATCAATTTTCACGCGATTGATTCCTTCTCTTGAGAAAAGAATTTCTATTATCCATGAACTTTGGTAGTACAATTTTAAAATTTAAAAAAAAAAAAGAAAAGAAAGAACCTTCAAGTCAGGATTGTAGTTGTCGTAGGAAAATAGCAATGGCGTCCAGATGAACAGAAAAGTGGCAATGTACGTGATCGCGTTGAACAAATAGGATAGTATAAACCATTTACTTATTTTACCTGTCTGTAGTTTAACAGCACACTTCACTACCTGTAAAGTATGGGCTGACAGAAATGAAATTCTCCAACAAAACTTTCCTTTTAATTTGATTAAACTAATAAAATTATCTGCGACTGATAAGCATTCCTCTGTCACCATAATCAGTCCATCTTGTTCACCGTGTTCTTTTTCCTTTACAGTACCCAGTGAAATTAATTGTTATTTATTATATTTACAGAGAGTCCAAGTCAGTGAAATTAATTTATGCATTTACACAGTCCAGAATCTCGTTATTCAAGTACTGTATTCATAATGCCAGGCTTTATGCTTAATTGGAAATAGCACAGAAAAGTTCAGATTGAGGCAAAGTTCAGGGAAACAAACCAAGCAGAATCCGAAGAGGATGAGGAATAAGGTTGACAGGATGTCTTGTATGCCACTTTTACCAAAGATATAACTTGACAGCAAGAGGAGGAAAACCAGGTATGATGTAATATGTGCAACGTAAAGGTAGGCCTGTGAGAGAAGTATCTCATCGACGAAATTGAGTACCATTGGATGACGTATGACATTCCATCGGTGATTATCCCTCTGAAAATTTCCTTCCATTCCTAACTAACTCACATTGATCTGTTGATTGCGGAATTAATTAATTTTTTCGAAAGGATCATTGTTATTGTTTGTCCGAGATATTCATAATCCAATTAATTAATTACCAGATGTTTCAGTTCTCGCCAACTTATTATCTCTTCACCTTCCTCTGAATCATCTATAATAAATGATTATCTTCACCATCACTTTTTTTCTTTTTCGCATAATTACATTGTGGGTAGGAAAACTCTATTCTGATAAAATATAATTATTAAATTTCGATATAACTGAATTAGCAACATTTCAGATTTTAAGTAACTCTTGAGCTTTCCCGAATTGTCAACATAATTTCAACTTCTATGACAGCTTTTCTTCAAAGATTCATTGCTATAATTGTGAGTGATTTTCTAGGAAGGATTCACAAGCACTACATTCAAACCCACCGTATCGGAAGAAGTAGAGAATCCGATCATCCCATTGTATCCTACGTGTACGACTGTTGTAGTAATCCCTGCTACATCTACAATATCCATCACATGATGTGACTTGTTTTTAATATACCACATATCAGTGATTTATTACAATCCAATAATTTTTGCATTTGTTAGGAAGGAATTCATTTAATTACCATTTCCAGAAATCGATTGGAACTTTTAAATTTAAATTTAACAACAATTTTGAATAATCACTATCGATCGGATTGTTTTTGCTTACATTGCCGAAAGTTTGATGTCAAAAAACGAACGGTTTTAGCGTTTCATCGTTGCAATCCATCAATCTCGTAAGTTCGGGGATCCTTTCTGGCGATTGTTTCTTGAAATTCATAAAAGCTAAACTTGTCAACAAATGCTTTAGTGAAAGTTGACCTCGTCAATCATCCAAGTTACTGACCTTTAATTAGGCTTAGGTTAGTGCTTTAGATTGGTCTCGATAAGGGCGAAATAGGGTTTAGTTTCGTGAAGAACCAGAAAATTCGTGATAATGAATACCATTTCAAGAATGAAGAAGAAGGTGTAACGTACACCAAACAAACAATGACTGCAGGATTTATGATCAGTCAGGTTGTTCACGTGATCCACAAATGTTTGTTTACGCTAACAGTATGCACTGATTGGATGGCTTTGATCGATAGAATTCATGAACAATCAGTGAATACGGGCACGGTCAGTGATGTACAACAAAGTTGTAGGCGAGGGAATTCTCACTTAATATTTATGAAAGAGAGAGATAGAGGGAGAGAGGTTGAAAAGGGAGGAAAGAGGAAGTCTCGGATATGCTATAAAGGGAGATTTCAAACTTTGGGTTCATTTGTTCAGCACAGAATTCATCTCCAGAACTTTGGGCATGTTAGCTGGAAAGGTTTTCACCAAGCAGAAGCCTATTCAATGTAAACAACAAAAATTTATTCAAATTTTAGCTTGCAGTTTTTATTTTCCTTCCTTTTTTAACGGTCTGAGTTATTATTATTAAGTAATAGTGATTAAGATCTTAACTGTTACTTAATTGTCCTACAAACGTTTTGGCTAATAAGAGGAGAAAAAAATCTGTTGAATGATAAAATAGAGCGGAAAAGGAAAAGCTAATCAGCAATAAGCTGAACTGTAGAGATGGTGAGAGAGAGAGAGAGAGAGAGAGGCCAAGGTATGTAATTAAATCAAGGTATTAGGATAGCATTATTGATTTGTAAAAAGTAATCATCGCTTATCAAATAGTACCACAGAGAGTTAGCGTTGTTGTGTGACAGTTGAAGGGTTTCAAATTCATTTATCAGACTGTCAGGGTTCATCTGTTTTGAATATTTCCGTCATGTCGAGAAATTAATTTGAGCAGATGGAATGGAAAGGTAAACTCAGCGATAGATAGTTCGGATAGTTCGAATATTTGTCTGTCAACGTTATAAACAGCATTTGAGTTTCACAGCTAATTAATTAAATTTCGAAGAGTGGCAAAGATAGCATGAAGAAAGTAGCTTTCGACAGTTCTAGGTTAAGCTATAAGTTATGCTTTTCACTGAACTTTGTCCAGTGATGCTCCATCAATCATTCTCTCAAATCTAATCAATACTGTTCGACTAGCATGATCAATGCGTGGTTGATGGTTTCCCTAACAGCTCAATCTTCCTGGCATTTTCCGTAGAAAAAAACTGAAATGGATGTTCAAAGAGAAAAAAGGACAGGTAGCATGAGATGAGAGTCAATGAAGACAAAGGATGGATTAAATTTCTTTTAATTCGGAAACAGATTCACTGATCTTTAAAATAAGACCTAAAATTAATTAACTACTTAATCATTAATGATTGACATTTACCCATTGATTTGCTACCTATTCCTCTTATCATTCGAAGTACTTTTCATATCACATTATTCCTCCTCGTCACGCCTGGATACATATCACAGTTATATGAAGCACTACACTAACAAGCAGAATTAATTAATCCTTGATGATCTGAAAGATTTCAGAAACTTCAAATTTCCGGGTGAAATAGCATTTCAAGGAGAAATAGATTGATATTTGACCTTTGCATACTACTTCATTTGCACTATTTGCAAGGAAATTGGTTTTTAAAACAATAAACAATCGAAGCTTTGGAAGCTATTAGTGTGCTGCATGGTCCTATTTGTGCAAGGACTGTCCTCAAATGTCAGCTTAAGCTTATTTAAAAGTTCTGAGATGTCAGATGCCTCATCCTCCTAAATAAACAGAAGAAATTAATTAAGGGAGCGATCTTTAATCTCCAGTGGATCTATCCGAATCGGATAGGATAGCAGTGATCACTTTGATCAGCTGGGAATTTTGGTGTCATTGATTCAGATGGAAATGAGCTGATACAATTGATTTGAAGTACCTCTTCGACATACTGCAAATGTTACCGTACCAGCCATAGTAAAACACAGCATCATCGTCACCTGACTTGTCTATCTAAATTCAATTAGTGATGAAATTTGACAGTTTATCGTAAGCTTTGCTACTTCAGCTATTCCATCCATCCTAACTTCCGCTACTTCAAAAGACATGATTTCAACTTATCATCAAACTTCAATAAACCTAAAATTCAGTTTATGTGAAGGAAACCTCAAGAAAGCTATGAGCAATGATATCACTTCTTCCACTCTTATTTTTGGATCCATCAAAACAGAAGGAAAAAGTTTAAAAAAGTTACTGTGATCAAAATTGGAAAAAACAGAGAAAATGATACGGAGAAGTTGAAACTAATAAAATATTCATTTTAATCAAAAATGAAATTGGAATGGAAAGTGACCGGCCTGGCCATTGCTTTTCTTATTGTCCTCTCGAATCTCGGTGATTAGCCACTTCCTTCTTCTCCGGATACTCTCTTTTATTTTTGCTCAATGCGATGCAAACATTAATTTTTTTCAAACTAATTAAATTCCATGGCTTTATCGCATCGTGGGAAAAAATATTGCAACGCTAGTTAGCTGATTAGTTAATCATTTCTTCACTGTTTTCTTGTTATCATTAATGCTGAACTTTTAGCATACATAAAGGTACGCTTGCTGACGTTTTAAGTCTATAAGTCTGAAATTAAAAAAAAGTTTTAAATTAGTTCGATTTGAAATGAAATTACGCAAACGTGTGGTATATGTTTGGTGTAGAAGAAAGAAAGCATTTCGACCAAATCAAAAAAGTTTGATGATATTGTAAACATCTGACTGAGAACTTTACCAACTCTCATATTTCCTGATTGTTTTTAAGAAGTGAGAACACCATACTTCTAGTGGAACTTCCAACAAATAATTAATTCCTTAATGCCAAACAAATATAACATTAACGCTTTTCCTATCTTGCTTTTCACTACTGGTAAGTTTAATGGACAGAGAGTTACCGATAAACCTGATTGACCAACACAAGCCTGATACACTGACCAACACAAGCCTGATACACTGACAAACACAAGCCTGATACACTGACCAACACAAGCCTGATACACTGACCAACACAAGCCTGATACACTGACCAACACAAGCCTGATACACCGATATTAGTGTTTAAGAAAAAGCATTCCGGACAAAGATGTAAGAAATATACAGCAATGATTATTTTTCTGGAAGAAGGATCTATAATGACAAAATATGCAGGTATTTGATTGGGTTAGTGAAAATGAGGGAGAAAGTGATTATTGAACTATTTATATTCAAAGCTCTTTCCTATCCGTTTAGTTTCACACATTTCAACATTTGCCCAATTTTGGTGTGCCAATGTTTACTGTGAAATGTGATAACTGTAGGAGCAGTTTGTTTTGTGACCTCGCCAAACAATTCACCACATTACTTCATGCTACTCTACCTACTGCACCTGAATATCCGGTTATTTTCATCAAAGTAACAAGTCTTTCCGGTAATAATTTATAAATTTTAATGGCTGTTGTTGGTAGCTTAGGAGGCATTTAGAGAAAATTCATTTCATATTCTTTAGTCCTAAAGAAGGATTGTAGAAATGATCGATAAAAGTCTTCAAGAGAGAGGAAGATGAGGATCAATGAAGGTGTAGTAATATATTTGACACAAATTCTCCACCACCTAAGCTTGCACTACAACCGTGTCGTGCCTTCAGACAATACTGTCTTTAACCTCTTCGATATTTTATCCCTCAATCTTCGAAATTTCCAGCGATAAGCTCTGCTGCTAGAAAATTCTATAAATACGTAGTTCCGGATTCCTTCCACAGTTCAAGTGTTCCAGTGATCTCACTTGACCACTTCAGTTAATCAGGGAAGTAAGGAAGAAATCATACTGTAATGGAGGAAACTGGAAAAGAGAAAAGAGAATTGACGGGTGCGGTAAGGGAGATGGTCGGATATGTATATCTGTATACATGATGATGTACCATAACATTACCAGATGAGGGAGGAAGCTGAGATGGGTAGGGGTGTTTCGGATGAAATTGAGTTCCAATTCAATTTTATGAGCCTGTGAATGCAATTAGAAGCAATGGAAAGCAGAAGGAGGAGTTAGGCTCGTTCAGCACAGGCCTATTATAGGTCACAAGCTAGCCAGAAACTCCACCCATAGGACTATGGGCAAAGAAAAGTAAGAAAAAGAACGAATAGATTGGACTTTCCGGTGGCCATGGTCGATACGTCTGCCAACACTAATTCATCATTTCAACGAAATTTCAATTGAAAACTTCCTTCCTACTATTCGCAGGAAAAAAGAATGCGACGGACGGATTTCCGGATTTTATTACAAAACGTTTAATTCAAAATAAATTAATTGCATCGGCAAATCGATAAAAATTTCTGTTTACTAGTGAAATAATCACATGGTATGCGCGGATGTTGTACGTTTGTAGAAGGAAAGGGATCCCACCAACCAATCTGTTATTAGCTACTTCACAGCTATAATTTTAATTAAAAGCAAGCTGAACTAAGTTTAGATTTTAATTAAACTAAGCTGTAGCAATGAAGAATATTGTGTCACATTTCATACTTTTACCTTCAAGTTTTAATGAAATCACCATAAATGCTAGAATGCCAAGTTGTAACAATCCAAGAAATAAGGAGAAATCAATGGATGGAAGTACTACTACAACCACAGCCAAAGGACTGGGCCACTCGATCGCTGCAAACAAAAATTCTTTTCCATCCGTTTGAATTCGGCCTAATTTCCCTCAATTCAACAATCAAATTAGCTTAAGAGAAGATGAATTGACCAGCTTAAGAGGAAATGGATTGACTAGCTTGAAAGGAGAAGAAATGACCATCAGAAAATACAGCATTTCAATAATTGCCCAAGCGGATTTATAGCATTGTGATATTTAGAGTGAACTGAAATTATTAGCTCACAAGATGACTTAATTAGAATCTAAACGATAGCAGAAATTAGCATTTGAATAAAGGAACCAATCATACTTGATATTTCAGTTACTCACGCCTTTCCTAAACCAATATTTTATGTCGTGTTTACTACATGGTACGACACTCATATATGTCATTACGTCATTCATACACGTGATAAGTTATTCACACACGTCAACAAGACGAATTCTTTGTAGGGAACCGAACAATTCATTCACTTTTAATGGCTTATTTGGCATCAACTTTGTCATCAAAACAACTGTTCACATTTTGAATGAATTTTTCCATTCGCTCGTGTTTTACTTCTTCATAGGCCGAAAGTTGGCGTCTGTTTTGGTAGAAGTAAGCGAGAAATCAATTGACCATAGTAACAACATCTGTGAATAACCGGGGTATGAGGAAAGTGCCGTGACGGTGAATATAAACAACACAAGCCTATCAGAACCTTCCCACGGGAATATCATTTGAGAGTTAAATTGTTATGCAAATTGATGATCCATCGGCTGCTCTATATACTCATTAAATTTCTGAATGTCAAATCTGCCTTAAAGCATTTTCGATCGTAGCATCCCATGTTTTACGTGGTTCCTTATTGATCAATTTTGGAAACATACAACGAAGCACTACTTGAGTCACTTACTTTACTTTTCTTCGTTGACGATGAGAAAGAGTTCAAATTCCATTGACGTATTGGTCATTACTTGTACCTACGATCACGTCATTTCGTCATTGCGTGAAATCGTCACTAATGATGTTCAATAAGCTTTATCATTTCCTTTTCTCGAATAATAGGAGCTATCCAACGAAATTAAGTTCCTTAAGGGTTTCGAATAGATATCAGTCAGCGTTGTCACGTGAAAATCATTTACTTAAATCACGTGGAAAAAATGATGAGACGTGAACATCGTAAGCGATGGAGTTTTTTCTCATGTCCTAATTTTGCTATACCATTCTTTTCTATTATGCTTGAAGAGAATTTTCTCATAGATATATGGACAATAGGACCGGAAGTGGGTAATGATAGTCAAAGGTAAGCAGTTAACGGGCGCAATTGTCGTGGGAAAATGGTCATTTCCCGAAACGGAAACGGAATTAATCGATTGATTGATGTTGGTGAAATGTTTGGTATTTTTTAGAATTTGAATGCAATAACATCGGCGATACGTTTGTGTACAGGACGATTTCAGCACGGAAATATTAGGGGACCGGACACTTGGGGACACTTGCTCATCCTGGTCAGACAAAGCTTTGGATGTTGGGAATGCAGAGAGATACATTTAACTGAAGAAATAAAATTTTTAATTACCCTAAATTATTAATTTCTCTTGAGAATATTAAGATGAAATAAAATGATCTCTGAGCGAAGGGGAGCACCAAACACATGTAAACATGAAATCGAAGAGACAAGTCTGTCCTGCAATGGTTGGAGTGGTGGCAGATGACTGTCAACCTAGGATATTACTTAAAATGTTAAACCTTCAATGAATTTTACTCTAAGATAAAAGGAAATGATTCCTGTCAAATGAACCGATAGCAAGAGGGGAGGGAGTTCAGGGATAATGTTATAACACTGATAATTCCAATCTATCGCGATTATCAGATTGGACTAAGTGATAAGCTAATTAAAAGTGCCACAAACATTTTAACGAACCTCAAAAAAAGTTGGATTTGCAAAAACATGCGAGAAAAGCAAAAGTGTGAAAAAAAAAACTAAAATGTGATTGCCCTTTCTCAATGAAATTTCAGAAATTTTTTCAAAAAGAACGAAGCGGTAAAAGCTATTTTTAATAAATCATATGCTTTTTTTTCAATTTAATGATAGGTATGGATATTAACAGGTGGACTAGAAGAGATGATGAATGGTTTGTAGAGGTAGAGGATGTGGGGCAATATCATTTACACTTGGTTGAGTTGAAATGTTAAACATACCAAAATTATTGTGTGCCAAGTCTCTCCCTCTCTTTCATCTCTGCTTTATTTCACAGTAATGGTTCATTGAATTCAAACACAATCAATTTTATTGTTTGTTTGGTGGCAATCGCAAACAGTAGTGCAATGTTTGATTTCAATTTATCTTTGGTCATTTAAAAATGTGAAATTCACAAGCTAAACACACACACGCGCACACAGACACAGACACACAGACCCAAACAATCAACCTCATTTCGTTCAGTTTGATCAACTTTGCAACCTCAGTTGAATAATTTCTTTACCGATAATTGCCAGTTGATACATGTGACACCTAGAATATAGCAATTTGCAAGCAGTTCTACGAGTGTTTTATAGGTACCATACTTGCACGTAAACTGATCAGGAGCCATGAGCATGAGTTTTACGCTCCCATTTTACTACAAAACTTCCGTTTGTTAATGAATAAGTGTCTTGAAAAAACAAGAACTAATTGGGAAAATGTTAATGTTGCTCGACTGTGATCTTCAATAAGAACAGAGAAATATTATCATTATCCACATGTGGTAATGAGGAGCATCATGAAAATTTTGAGCGTATGAAAAAAAATACTCATTTCTGAAGAGTTTCAGCTAGCAATCTATTTTTTGTCATTTTTTGCTCCGATCACTGCCAACAGAAAATTATTATTACATTTTATTTTAATATATTTACTGACGACAAGAAAACAAAAACATTCATTTTTCTTCGTCAGATTCATTCTCCAGAACGCTTTTTTCTAGTGGTTTGATTATTCTTCCAGCCTAGAAAAAATACACAATGAATACACTTTTCTTATTCCAAACTAAAAAAGGAAATGAGCATTTATGAACCTTTGTTATAATTGGTGGCTGAATAAGTTTCATATGAATTCGTTGTGGATTCCATTCCTTCCCCAACGGCTGCCGCACAACAGCTTCATAATCCTCAACAGACGTATAAGGGAATGGTATCTGAAAAAAAACATCATTCAACGACTTAATATCAAAGTTGTGCACTATTAGTTTTACAGATACCCTGCGCTAATGTGGGAACATGGAAAAGCTAAGAGCTACTGCTGTTAAATTTTGATCGTTATTGTGATTAGAGAACGACTAATAAAAGATTCACAAAAAATTTTAAAATGCGACCGGATCGCTTCAAGTCGTTAAATTAAGCAAGCATGCTAATCAAGATTTTAAGAACCTCATTTTTTCAAGCACTATTATTATCCATCCTGTTCTTTCTGCAGTTACATTTTTAATTGAAGAACCTAACTGAACAAACAACTGTTTAGCTTAAGTAGTGCGATTGTTGAAAAGTTGACAGGAATCATTCTTTGGAAATTATGAGCATCTTCATAACTATTCAACTGAAAAGAAATGCACTAGCCGATTTTAGCTGAATTTTTTCGATCGATTGATCCACTGTTTCGGAAATTATTAAGCCTGTTTTTCCGGCATCTTTCCTCTTCTTTTTTGGCACTTTGACTACATATCTGAAATTGACTATACCGAAACTTCTTTGGTCATCGCAAATAAGGTGCAGCATTAAAGAAAAACTAAGAAAACTGCAAAATCTGAGCAACTTAGCAACACTCCACGTAAATCTCACCTGTCTTTTTTCTTATCGGTTATTCCTGGTCCCGTCCACGAACCCCATCCTTGGAGCGTTAAATCGATATCCTTTGGGTTTTCTGCCGCTTCGACAGCTTCCTTGTCCACTTCGAAATCACCAATAACATCAACATCTTCGAATGCCTTGGCTATTATATTTTCCTGGTTCTCTATTTGCTCTATAAATAATTATTGCGACTACCTTGTACAGTGAAACACTCAACACTTTTTCAGTTTTAGTACTATTCGTCGACTAAGCACTAAAATTAGTAAGAACAATAAGCCACCAAAAACAAAGGACTTACCATTGCCATCTTCCAAAGTCTCAACAAAGTCGGCCGAAATTTGTGGCAGTGCCCTCGTCTCGACTTGTAAAAAATGCCTTGGATCCAAAGAAATATCTTTAGCTCCATTCTCTGTTTTAGCAACGACTTCTTTTTCTTCTGCAAGCACAATAAACTCATTATTTAATGAAAAGCAACCTGTATCACAAATATAATCAAGAAAAGCTTACTCTGTACAGGAATTAATGTAGATTCAGAGCCAGATGGCAAAAAACTACGACTACGTTCCTTTCCTTCTTCCTTTGATTTGAGAAGTTCATATTTCTGAAAAGTGCACCACAATATTTGGAACGGAACTCCTATCAATCACAGTCACAACAAACCAAAATAATAAGTACCAGCAAACCAAATGGATATCAGCAATATTTAAATTCAGTCTTCAATTACACTAGAAAAAATTTTAAGCATCTATTTTGTAAGTAAGCATCCTTGACGTATGATTTTCACAATGAGAAAAAGCTATAATTAAAAAAAATTGTGGAGGGGTGCTCCACAAAATGAGCTAATTAATAGCACTCCTACTGAAGAAAACAATTCAATTGGGAAATAAAGTTTTCGCACCTTGAAGGCATTTTTAGCGAGTTCCTTTTCTGCAGCGTCAAACAGTTGGTCAATATCCAAGTCCTTCATGCAAATACTTTTCTTCTATAAATTAATAAAATAATTTTTTGTCCTGTACCAGTTCCTCGCATCACACACAAACACACAAACACACACACACAAACACACACAC
>JABVXS010001284.1:0-16275 GCA_013365335.1 Madathamugadia hiepei | reverse complement strand
ATTAAATCCAATAATAAAAGGTTAAAGAGATCAACAACAGAGCTCTGTTGAGAACCGACCGCTCACAAACCCAAAAAAAAGGAACATTACTATCATTTATCAGTGATTTAATTTTATTTTTGATAAATAAACGAAATTTTAAAACCGGTAATTATGAAACTGCACTTTCGTTACGATAAAATAATAACCCAACCAAATAATCGGATTTATCCGGGCATTTCAAGGTGATAACATATCAAGAATTAGCAGAAGAGAGAGTACTGATGAGAACTGTAGAAGGACCAAATTCACGATTATAGTCTGTATGGTCGGTGAATCGTGCGATCAGTTGGTGGTGATGATAGGACGAATGATCGTTTTTGTCGTCGTTGTAACTACTCCATAGGTTCGCAAAGTTTGCGGCAAATTCAGATAGCATTGCCAGTGAAATATTCTTAAATTCGATGGAATAACCGGTCGAAATCATTTCGTTAACTGGAGGTTGCAATTGGAAACCAATTCTGTCTGACGAAAATCACTGATCTGTGACGCAATTAAAATTGAATTTAAATATATGATCAATCAAACCCTTTCTCAGTTTAAGATTTTTGTCGCAAATTCTAATGTCTCTGTAGAATTGTGTTAAAACAAATTTTGGATTTATAAAATATGAAATCATGAAAAACTAAAAGATAATAAATATGAAATTGATAACTATACGCTTTGCAAGATGAAATGTTCAATTCTCATTATATCAATAATATGCATTGTATTCAAGCAACTGAAAGTTCAACACATCCAACATTTAATTATTTGAATTGATTGGAAGAGATCAAAGGGTAATTGAAGTCGCAGGTTGAAAAGTCATAACGACTATCTTCCTTCCAATTTACGTTAAAATATCGATTTTAAGGATGAAATAGCATCCATTAAGTTGAAAATTCGTTCTTTTTCTTCAATCAAATGAATTGACAAGTAAGAGAATTACAGGCAAATGGACAGACATATGATTGACAATTATGCAAAGATATTTCAAATAATAATATGTGATAAAATGAATGGTTTACTGGATATACGGATGAGCATCCAGAATGATTCAAGGGACTCGTTCATTTCCACTACCAATGGGATTCACTGTTGAAATGACAGCTAGCATGTTTGCGACGAACGATGATTCTTGTCCAGTGTTAACATAGAAACTAAACAGAATAATTCTAATTGTCGGAAAATTTTGATAAAAAAATTCGAATTCGCAAAGAAGGTTTTGACAGTGTGATCGAAGCGTTCATTGAAAAGAAGGAAAAAAAAGATATACCGCAGCAGAAAGATGAGACGGATGCCCTTAAATGTTTTGTCTTTCCAAATAATAATTTCATTGAATTGCAATAATTAATGACAATCTCACATGTTTTGACGCATCCCAAAACACCAGATTTACTAATACGGTGCGTATTGTAAATCGGTTCGGTAATGCATTCCTTTTTAAACTTCTGTTCTACAATTTCTATTGTGATCCTTATGTGACAACAATAAAAGCCAATTTGAAAAAAATGACTTATTCAACAATACAAGGCTGCTAAATTGGCGATTTCTCTTCGAGCGCTAGCTCGTGGCGATTGTTTTATTCACTTTGTCGAAAGCGTCGGCTCTAATGTATCGCGCACTTTTCAGTCGTGTGGTGTGGTATCGTTAAGGCCCAGTGTGTATGGGTGTGTGTGCGTGCAGTGCGTCATGAGGTTGGATCCAGAATTGTTCCGCTTGCCGTGTCGTTCATCGGGTCAGCATAACATGACGATACGCGAACTTTGTGAAAATGATGATATGGCAACTAGCATAGTCGTTGATCCAGTTCTTGGATTTCGCACTCATAAAATGAATCTCCAGTAAGTACCATAGTCGATTTAATGTTATCAGCACGATATCACAACGAGCAGTATACTAATTGATGAAGTTATGAAACTGTTGATCAGTACCATATTATTATTGCTTACTGACGTACCAAATTTAATGTTGGAAATGGTTAATTATAAACTTTGCAAAAAAAGTATGCATTACATACTATCTCTAAAACTGTTTATCATATGGCTGTGTATCAACAACCAATGACATGTTAATTGTCACCTCTTCATTTAACTACTGAAATTCATTACAGTTATCGTCCGCCATCACAGGAGGAACAAATTAAGCTGAAAAACATATTAAAGAAATATAAGGAGGATCAGGACATGTGCGCGGCAATTCATGACATTTTTTATGTGAATACAGTCACTAGATTCCTGAAACGCCGGGCGCTTAAGCAGCAGTTTGCTTTCCGAGATCACGTATGTATGGCTGTCTAATGCTGCATTTAATTCTTTTTTATGTAGTAATGGTTGTTAAAGGTATGAGAATCCTATTTTTTTCAGCTTTTGCGGTTCATGCAGATGTTTTCTAAGGATTCTGGATTCACAGTTCAAGCATGCCATCGATATAAAACTGAAAATCGCCTTGGTGGAATGTTAGTTGCAACGAAGTCGTGGTAAAGCAACATCTCGACTTTTTTAATTCCTCAAAAATTTCATTGCGGGACCCTGAATATTTCTTCTTGACTATTAGTTGTTTACAGAAAGGGCTTTATCAATTTTATGTACATCTCTTGCTGTGTTAAATGATATTCCGATGTCTTTTTTTTAAGGCACTGTATCATTCTTCAAGTATCACGTAAGATGATACTTATACCATGCATGAACCTTCAGAAAGTTATATTCATTTTAATCATTTAAGGCAAAAAGGTGATGTGATTGGCAGTTTAGTAGGTGTTATTGGTGATCTAAGTCGCGAAGAAGAATCACAACTGCTTCGAAAAGACGTCAACGATTTTTCTGTCATGTATAGTACGAGGTATAGAATATGCAAAATTGCCACTCTTCGGTCATTATAATTGCATTCTGCATTATAATTCTAGGAAACAACGAGCTCAGTTGTGGCTTGGTCCGGCTGCTTATATCAATCACGACTGTTATGCCAATTGTAAATTTGTTCCCAATAGCTATGCTGCTGTTGTGCAGGTATTTTTCATTTATTCGGCCGATGTAAACGTGTGAAGCATAGTTCTTCACCGAACAGATTTTTAGGAACAGTGAATTATAAATTTTTGTTTGACTTCAGGTACTGCGTGACATTGATCTAGGGGAAGAAATTACAGCTTATTATGGCGACAATTTTTTTGGGGATAATAATAGTCGCTGTGAATGCTTTACTTGTGAACGGTATGTTAACTTTTCACCGATCCCCTGTATACGCCTTAGCATAATTCTTTTTTTTGCTTTCTCTCACCATTTTAGGGCTCGTCCATACATGGTATGGCCTGTGATTGTTTGTATAATGTATGCAATAATGACACGATTATTGACATTTGCATTTTTTTTGCTGTGTAAACTTATGTCTGGAGGGGAGTCGCGTATTCAAGGTTTATAATTTTACCAGCGAGTTACAAACTTATGTTAAGAAATTTTATTTGCAGAGCTTGCAGAGGTTTTTTCACCAGTATGTTAGTAGCGGCTGCTTTTTCGTCGGAAAAAAATGGTGAGTCCAAAGAATCTGGTAGCAGCTATAAATTTCGTATAACCAATTCGAGGCTCTGTCGGTATATGCCACAATCAAATCAAGAGAACACGGTGATGACACTTCGCCGACATACTGCTGCTTTACCAAACACACCTCATCGCTTTTCTGCCGAAAGTATGTGGTTCTGTGCCTTACCTTTTTTTACTAATGACGGGAATTCGTGGATAAAGTTTTGAGGGCAAGCGATGTAATGCATGTTGAAATTTTTTTAGGACTGCAAACGGAAGGTGTTGTGGGTCGTTCGAAAGAAAGGAGCAGGAAAATAGGTAATGGCCACTGTGTTGCTAGAAATCAGCAGAGACGTGGGCGTAGCATAAGAGCATCATCGTCCTCATCTTCTTCCCCTTCGAAGTCGGCTCTGTCCAATGCGCAAGCTTTAGTAAATACTGGACCATACGAGGTTGTGAGTAGTACGAAGGCAGATAGTTCTAAGGCTAGGATTCATTCGCAGGAAACGGATTTGAATATCTCGATTGGTTTGGTCCCAACTAAGAAAACTCGCTCATGCCGAACTGTGAAGCAGAGGAAATCAACAAATAATAGGTCCACACAGGTTAATCGTTCAAGCAGATCAAATAACAGATCGCTTGGTCAGTTGAGATGTGAAAAACCGCTTACATCGCAAAATGGTTTGCAAATTCTAGCTGCTGTTGCAACCACTATCAGCTTTATTGATAGATCTCATTTGTTATCTTTATCAGAAGATTCTTTTAATGACACTGGTGTTATGGACATTCATGATAAACATTATCCTGATGACGATGTGGAAACTCGATCAGCTTCTAATTATTACAGCAACCGCAATTTTTCTTCAAACCTCAGTGCTACTCAAGTTGTTGAGAGTCGCTTACCGTGTGGATCTGATAGACTAGAAGAAATCCTTAACTGTTCCAACTCGGAAAGCAACAATGCGCTTTCAACTGTTTTTGACAGAAAAGGTTGCTATAATGGCAACGTCAATGGTTGTGGTGGTGTTTCCGAAACAGGTTTCGGTAATGTGAGGAGCTGCAAGAAAGCCAAAAGACTTACAAATAAAGTTTGTCGTAATGTTGTTTCTGAAACGAATTTAGATAATGCTCGGAGGACACGTGGAACTATGGTCCATCCTTTTTATAAAATCGCTTTTCACAGTTTACTGACGCCTTCTTCTGGTTTAGTAGATTCAAGTCCTTCATAAGTCTTGCGGTTATGGTTATTCTCATCTGAATCGTTACTCTATCTGCCTTTTTCATGACTTTCATTGAACTTGATTGTTTTTTGTTATATCTGGCTTATTTTGCATGTAGTCACTGTTGTTCGTTTTGCGTATATCGTCATTATTAGATCTTTTGACGTTTAAGTTATTCCCCATTTTTAATGACTTTAGTAGACGTGCTGAATTTTACCATTATTATTTTAAACTATTTTCAAAATTTAAAGTAACTTTCAGATTCTTTTTTTTTCATTAAAGTTAATAGCAAGTGTTTTCTAATTATTGCAACAGGTTGATTCTTTCGTGTTCATTTTAGGTTCTTTGACTCTTTTGTGAATTTGAATGGTTGTGCGGATAGTTAAGTTTGATTTGAAAGTTTTCTCGCTTTTTTCATTCTTCTACTTTTCTAGTTAGTTTTATTTTGGTTGCGGAAGTTCAAATGTCATTTCTTTCATAATAATTTTTTGTTGTGCTTCGTTTTTTGGAGGATTGATTCTCTCACTTTACACATTTTATCCAGAAACTGCCATAAGTAATGTTTCTGTTTATTTTTTAGCATTGCCGAGCTTTTCATATGTTATAGTTCATTATATGTTTTGTAGTTGTTTTATGTTGATTGAAGTTGTTAGTTAAGCACGGAAAGTTAAGTTAATCCCGATGTTTGTTGAAGATATCTATTTATTTATGGGTAATTTATATAATCGGTTGAAAATTTTTAAAAACATTTTCCTATGCCTTCTCAAATAAATCATCGTTTAGATATTTCTTCACCTTCTACTTTATCAAATAGGTAAGAGAGTGCTGTACTTTTATAAGTTTGTTCTTCAATTTGTCCTTCAAGACGTGCTAGTCGTGAGAATGGTGACATAGCAACAATTTTCAGTTTTTCGATCCATGTGTTGTGCGTTCGACTTCCTAAATTACTATACGCGGTGATGTTTCACTGATAATGCTTAACTTATAACTCTGGAAGAACAATCAAACAAGCTGTTCTTGCTAACTTCTGAATTCTGTCGAACCTATTTCATTGTGATGTCTCGGTTTGACGAATGTATCTATAAAGTTTCAATGCAAGCAATCAAAACGATATACAGAATTGGCAGTTACACGTAATAGGATTACGGTAGAAATTTGATTGCATATTCATACAGATTTACAGTAGATTTTTTACGAAGGTAATTAAATGAAAATCTTATGAAGGATTAGAAAAAGATAAAACAACGATCAGAGTCGCGTGCCAAATGTCAAATCATGCTTTGTAGCACAGTTCTGATAATTTCTAAAATGTATTTTGTAGAAGTCAAGAAAGAAATGTGAAGCTAACCTTGACCTAATGATATGATGAAAGATGTAATAGAGATTATTGAGACTCCGGTTCAGCCCTAACCGGATTGATCGCACTGCCCACCTTATACGCAGTAAAATTTGGAATTTGATATTTCAGCATATTTCGGGTGATAGAATTAGTTAAATATATTCTGAAAATTCCTCGAGGAAATTGGCTGTCATTTTTTCTCTTTTTGTTTTCTCGTCATAATTGGAAAGCAAAATAAATAACAGTACATGATTATTGGGAATGTATTGAACTGAATTACTCGAAGATCACCTCTAATTATAGCAGTGAGCATATATGATAAGGTATGAGATCATAACGATGAAGTAGATGTAGGACGCTTGACCATTGGTCACACTGAATGCCCTTATATTCTCGGGCACTGATCGAGCTTCCCAACCGCTGCTTAACAAATCTTCAACATTTGACCATGTGCCATTATGTCGATGAGGTGGCTCGATTCCAAATATATTTAACATAATCTGTCAAAATGTCGAGAATTTCGAGAAATCCTACATTAATAAATTATGAAACAATTATTTTCTTTATTAATTAATTCATTTTAATTATTGATAGTCAAATATTCCATTGTTTGTTAAAACAAATTTATTTTCAAGTGAAATGATTTGAGAAAGTCAGTTTATGATTAACTGAAAACAAATATTTCAGTTAGTGAAATGCACGAATTCATTTTTACCTGGTAGATGTCAACTACATTGATATCTGATGCTTCATAATCTTCCTTGAAAGCTGAATTAAAAAAAACAATTTCCGTAAAATAAATTTAAATATACATTTAGAAATTGAAATTTGAATTTCATACACAATATTGAAGGTACCTCCCGTATCACTTATCCTATCAAGTTTTTTTCTTTTTTCATTATCGAAGGCTTACCGGGACCTCGAGCGAAAAAAATGCCATGCATATTGTGATTTTCATTATCCCAACCACTAGTTGTTCGAATATCTTTTTCCTGTTCGTCATGCGGTGGTATAGAAGGTAATTCACGCTGCAAAAAACAAAAATTTTTAATAATTAGTTTTTCTCTCCAACAACAATTTCTAATAATTAACTACTAATTAAGTTCATTTTTCATATAATAGCATTATGTTCATCAAATAAATGAAAAACGAATGATATTTTTGAGGGAAAACATTAAAAAAAAAACCCAAAATTCAACGATGATATACCGTCAAAACAGTTGCACCTGGTCGAGTGATCAATACTATTTCTGGCATATACTGGAAATTTTTCCAATGGAAACGATCGGGTAATTCAGATGTTTGATACACCCATACAAGTGGTTGCTGCTCATTTTCATCATAATCACCCATCGGTGCCCATTGATCGCATAATTTCAATTCAAAAAACACCTGCAAAAAATAATGTACGAAAATTTCCACATTATTATTTCAATTCCGGTAACAACCGGATTAATGAAATGAAGGATCTATGAGAATTTTCAGCCAGAGAAACGTGACAATTTGTAAATCAGCATAACAAACATTGCAAACTAAATTACCCGTAAACATTCCATTTTTTTTAATGAACCAAATTTTGATATAACCGGAAAATCTCCATAACTTCCATGATGCTCACGGAGCATTTTTATTTGTGATTTATTCAAGGTAATACAGGTAAGCCACATACCACATTAGCCTCATCCGGATTTGTGAAAATCATCATCATCGCATGATGATTAACAACTTTTTGGATTTTCGAATAATCCGTCAAGCATTCTTCAATGAAAAATTGCTCCTCTTGTTCCACCGTATACAAGCCATGCGTTGAAATTACCATTAAATTTGTGGATTCAAAAAGTTTTGCCTCATCAAGTTTTTGCTGTAATTAAAATATTTTTTTAAATATTCATGAACATCTCATCCATATTAAATTATTTTTTGCTTGCAGTTAAAAAAAAAAAAAAAAAGGAGGAAAAGTCAAAAAATATTTGCCGAAATGTTTTTGAAGTGAGAAAAAGAAGGAGGAATAATAATAACCTGTAATAAAAAAACACTTAAGTCAACGTTAGCCAGAGCTTGCTTAAGCTCATCGCCACGTAATCCAAACGTTTCCAGTGCTGTCTGCACACCTGCATATCGAAGTAGGAAAAACTAAAATACTTCATCAATGTTCCTTCAATAAATTTAACAATTATAAAATGAAACATCCAAAACATTCATTATAATACAGCAATTATCATAAGAAAAATTGCATTACTTGTTGTTTATACCATTGATATTTTGTGATTTGTTCGATTATTTCCGGAAAATAGCTCATTAGTGCATCCGTTTGTTCCGGCAAGGAAGCATTGTATCTACGCTTTTTGGGTACCATAACAATCATATCCTTGTATGGAAGCTGCAAGCATTCATTATGTTTGCAAGGAATGATTTAAAAAAGTTCAGAATTTGAAAAGGATGAAGAGAATTAGTAAATTTAATTTTGATGGTAGTGATAAAAATATTTTCATTTCCAATAAGTTAACATTTCCGAGCTGAACTTTGGCTTTTATACATTACAGTATTTATTAATGAATTAGCTAATTATGATAATTATGGGTGCAAAGTGGCAATTTCTGTCATTTGAATAAAGCAGACAGTTCAGTTCAATCAAACAAATCATTTTACGATTTCAAAAAATAAAAAATAAAATTACATCACAACCGGGCATCCAGTAACAGTGAACATCGACATTTGATTTACCTGTGCTATACCAGGCTGGTACCACGCCATGAGGCCACCAATTATCACCAACAAGACTTGTTTCACCACTCCAAAACTTTCGATTTTTAACTCTATCCCACATACAATTTGCTCCAAAGCCATGATTTTCTGCATACAAACCTATAAAACTAATATTTTCATGACCTTTAACCCATACATGCACTATTGAGGTCATACATTATTTTATGGCCAAATCGGAATTAAAAGTTAGCGAAATGTCAAGTTCTCTCTCGGCTTTCAATGAATCTGAAAATGATCGAGCAATAAATTTGAAGTCATAAAATCTGAGAATACAATGGATGAAAGACAATGAAGCAGAGCGATGATCACCTGTCACGAGACTCATCCAGTTCGGATAATTATGAGTTGGATAAACAGGTTTAAGAAAATCAGTGTAAACCCCATTTTGGGTTAGCAATCGAAAACCGACGTCTGATTGATTCAATAAAGTCTTTCCATATCCATCGATGATGAATACAATTAAATTTTGACCACGTGGAATTTTCTCGGCATTAGCAACCATATGGACTATCATGCAAAGTATACACTGCCAATACTGCATAATTCCTGAAATATTTCCAAGTTGAAAAGCTTACTGAAGTTGTAAAAATACAGAAAAACAAATTAAAGTTGCAAAATTTCTGATAATTTGAGGAGCATTTTTTTTTTTTTTGATCAACAAAGCAACTAGATTATGAATTCTACCTTGTTCAATGGTAACCATAGAAAGAGAGACCTGAAATAAACCAGCAGTATTGACCAGCATTAATTCAAGCTAATTCACCCGCTGACTAAACGATTTTTTAGATGCTGCTTGGGATAAAGCCCGGATTGTTGCAAACGAAATGAAACATCAAAAGCAGCAACTGTTGCAGATCATTTGTTCCTTGGAAAAATTCATACTCATTCGAAATATTGGTATTCTAAAATTCGGCGACAGGAATCATCCAAAAACCACTTTTGGTTTATGATAAAGTTTCACTGAAAATTTTTCTTTTGCACAACTTTACTGAATGAAAATTTTCAAATTATTGATAGCCTGATTAGCAAATTAATTATGAAAATAATAAGCCTTTTTTTAAACAGAATATCAAACGAATTCATTTCGGAAAAGAGAAAGAAAACAATAGCAACCCAATTGTGGAACTGTAGGATATTTGTGAAGAACAAAAAAGAAAAACATTATGGTTGGAGAGTTTTTATTCCAACTTGTCACCTATATTCTGCACGTCTAAATCACAATGAATGTGGTCGACATGTATGTGACAGCTTTCTTATGATGGTCAAGATTACATTTAATGAAATAGAAAGACATGAAATAATGAAATGAAAAAAAAAAGTACGTGGAATTCCACCATTGGTTGTTCCAGCAGCATCTCATAGATTAGATCCGGATTTTAGGTTTTAAATTTACAAATTTCATTTTGACATTGATTTTGAAAAGGATCTTTGATTGAAAATTATTTCATTGCTGTACATTTTGATTTCTTATTTTATAGTGAATTTACATTATATGTACGATGGACAATATTTAGGTAATTTGAATTAATCTATTAAGAAATTAACCAGGGCAATAAAAATTCTTCAAAAATTTTCAAATTTTACAATTATACACCATTCAAGAGATGGCAGCGTTGTTTTCAATTCATAAAATTTTGTGCAGAAAAGCTTACTAAAGGTAAATTACAGTTGCAAGGTTGCTATATCATTTTTTTTTCAAAAATTTTGAAAATTTTAATTAATTAAAATAATTGAAGTAAATATTTGGAAGATAAGAAAAGAAGTAGTAATAAAATTACTGATTGTTATGGGTGTTAGCAATAAAAAAGTTGAAATTCTGTGAGCAAATTTAATTAAGCATTCTTCATACATTCCTCATCCAGGAAATATTAATTATGAATCCTTTCTTTTCCATTCCAGAAATAAAAAAAAAAAAACAGAAAAAAATAGAAAAAGGAAATGAATGATCAGTAACAACGAATTGTTCATTTGAATTTGATTTTGAAAATTTCAAAATTTTCTCCTTTCAGTTAAACTGGTATGCAACATATGCGAGGTGCCAATCATTATTTGCTTAAATCAGCATATCAATCATTCATCGTTAAAGAATTGAACAAAATTTAAAATGAACCTTTTTCTAAAAATTTAAAAAAATAAAATAAAACAAAAAAAGAAGAAAAAAAATGAAAAAAATGAAAACGGAAAAAAATAAAAGGTTAAGGTTTGATGAAGTGCTTTTGAGAATTTCCAATGAAAAATTTAATTTAAAAACAAAATTTCATTGTTCAGTGGATGAAACATTTTCCTGAGATATTCTTTTCGTTTTTTTTTTTAGTTAATGCAATTTAACAATAAAGCTTCGTTCATCAAGACGAATGTTGTGAAGTTTTAAAGTTCAAAGTACTTTACAGAGAAATTTAAGTTTTATAATTATGAAATACTTAGAATTACTGATTTACCGCAATGAAAATGAGGGATTAATTAAATTAAAAACTTCTAAAGTACTTCGAACTTTCAAACTTCACAGTATTCTTTGGGAAATATATCGCTGTTCAAATCGATTTCATTTAGATTTAAGTTCTGTCAATTTAGGATAGCATAATTAATTAAATTCCACCGTTTAGTTAATTTTTTTTTTAGCTCACAAAAGATAGAAATGTGTAAATAAATAAATACAAAAGCTAAGCTTTTGTGATTGCAATTAAAACTCTTAAATGAAAATTTAAGGAAATTAATGATTGCTTTTGCTGATGCAATTGCTATAATCACAATAATGTCTCACTGGAATTGCTTGTCACTGGAAATTTTATAGTTGTAAGTTGATCGAAAAGAAATTGAAAAATGCACATTAAATGGTTCCTTCAAATTTCATTCTTATCATCAAATTATTCATCAAATTATTGGCTGTCAATTGAAAGCTCGGATTTAGTTCGAAAGTTCATTAATGAACTGGATTATTTTCAAATTCATATTTCAGAAAATTTCAAATGTTCTCCAGTTTATGCGGATGTTTTTTTTTTAAATTATTGAGAAGTACTCAATGATCAAAGATTAGAAAAAAAAACTCTGAAATTTAGAATGATTGAGGGGCTGGCGAATTGGAGCGGTCTGATAAGTGCGATAGGAGAATTTATATATTCATTGCAATTGCTGGTTCATTATGCAACCTGATGAAAGTGCTGAGTGCACGGGTCGGTCGGGGAAAGGTAGTCGCATGAAGAATGAGATGCAACAGTTTCAAATACCTTGGCTCAACAATCTCCGGCAATCGCCGTATGAAAGAATTCTACGCCACCTGGATGGAATGGGCAAGGAGTAAAACAAGGAATTCGCCCTCAGTCCAAAATACAATGACAAGGGAAATGGAACACAACAACAACTTGCAGCCGAACGTATGGAGACAATTTCACAGAAAGCAGACCTTGCAACCATGCGGGACAAACGCTAGGAAAAAAGTATGAATGCGTTTGACCTATGGGCAATTGCTGAAATGTTCACCTTTACGAAAATGCACCAATTAATGTCCGGATCAATAAGCCTCAAAACAGGGACATCTCATCGATCATCAAAGTAAGAATTTCAAAACAATAACTTAGATTCTGTGGTTTTTATTGGATTAGCTTCAAGGAATGGTACCATCCACAAGGAAGATGTAGTTGACCGATAAAAATGATAAGAACGAATCATTGAATGTGATCTCGATCAAATCAATCGATAGTAAAGGATTTAGGTAGAAAGATTGAATGAGACTGTAATTTAAGGTATTGCAGACAACTACAAGCAGGAAGAATTGCATATTGGCGTAGTCAGAGAAATCAAAGTGATTTTGAATGGTCAAATCTACAGCGACGAAGTCGAGAGTTCGAACAGTTTTGTAAAGCAATGATGAGTGTCAATGCTGCAGTGGAAAATAGCGAAGGATGAATGAGAAGTTGCAGTAATACGGAAGCCGAACTGATCACTTAAGCGATCCATTCAACACTGCAAACATCATCTGAAAATCAGAAACACCGGGAAAAGGAAGAAATCGTTACGACTGGTTTTGATTTAGGACATTAGATATTAAATAGACGGATACTGAAATAGTCTTACTAGGAAAAAAAAATTTTTTGTGCGATTTATCGTATTACAGGTTTTGTTTCTAAATTTACAGTTTTCAGTTATCCGCAATCGTTCCTCCGATATATCAGTTACTTTAATTAAAATGTAAAATATTTAGAAGAATGGAGTATAGATAGTATCAGAACAGAAAGAATATTTGATGTATATGTGCCTTATCATTCAACTATCAATTTCTCTATGAAATGTTTCACATTATCATTTTTTATTTCATTATTCACCGTTCACATAATGTTGTTTTATCAAACATAAGTTAAACTAACTGAATAAAAGTTATCCTTTTCAAAAATGCATTTACCGAATGAAATTTACCCAATCAATGAGAAGTTGACAGTTCATCGTAACTGAATGGGATGATCGATTTCATGATTGTTGCATAATTTGGCGGAAATTTTAAACTTTCAAATCCTTATTTATAGCCAGACCCAAAGCAACTATTGTCATTCCGGATCTGTCGGTCATGGTTTTCCGGTACGTTTGGCAATTTCGGTTCTTAAAGAGTATTGGATTGTGGCACAGGGATTATTTGTTTCATGTGGTAGTATCACTTGTGAACTGAAAGCTTCTTCTTTGGGTAACAAAACTATTGAATTTATAGGAAAATTCAATATCTTTACCATTAATTTCCGTAGCTGAGGAATTGCGAAATTTCAGCCTTATGGCGTGGGTATAACGAGATTGCGTGGCTGCACATACTAGTGGAATAACAGATCCTACCAGTAGTACAAAGCTGACAATCATACTGTCTGAAGGTCAACGAAAATCTGTCTTCTAGAACAGAGAACAGATCGAAAGTAATAATTGATGCATCATTAATTTTTCTCATAAACAGTCTTATACGTGCAGAATGCGATTTCTTGATTAAAAAATCATCGAATGGGAGGGTTGAATCAACAGATTGGAATTAAAGAGAGCTAGAACATGTTTTTTCCGTTCTTTGCAGTGCTGGAGCTATTTGATGATTGCGAGGAGGATCATTGGAGAAGACGTCAACTCAGTATGTTTCCTTCTTATCTACATCTACTTGACTTATGTGATTCCATTCTTATAATGTTTTGCTTGTGCATGCGAGTAGAAGAGGTTCCTAATGATCCAGATATTCATGCATCAGATTTCCTGTCGATTATTGCCTTTATATGATTTAATTAATTTTCTTATATCTATTTTTGTTTGGTTTTATGACATGCATATCAACATGGGCGTCGCATATCCACCTGAAGGTAGCTCACTGATCGGTTTCACAGTCTTCAAAGTAATATGCTGGTAACCAATAGTCGATAATAATATTAACTTCCATTGATAATTCTTTAGTTGAAGTGCTGCTTACCAATACATTTTTTTTTTTGTGAAACATTGTTGTGGATATTGTTAATGACTACTTTTCAGTCGCTAACATTAAAATGTTTGTACAAAATTAAAAGTTTAATTCATTTACAGACCCTGGAAAACGCGAGTGTTTTATATGTGAAAAGATCAATGGATCGGAAGAAATGGGATTTGTTCTTAGTCGTTCATCTAGTATTGAACGTAATTGTAAAGAAAACGCTGCCACTTTTAAAGAGGATGATGTTTTCGGGCGTAATAAAATTCGGAAATGTGGTATCCCATCGTGCACTCTGCGATTCCATGAAAACTGCTTTTTGAATTTTACAGAAGGTTCTTTTTCAAATGCTCCAATTTTTTACTACGGAAGCCTCACTTATCGGAAAGAAAAAGGCAATTAATGTCATTCTGTTACACAATGTAATGTATAGCAATTAACTTTAAAGGTGACTTCCTACCAAGAATCCATATATTGGACCGACATGGTGATTTTTGTATGGATTTAAAAGAAAGCAAGAAATGGATATGCCCTCAACATGAATGCAATTTTTGTAATCAAGAGCTTTTGCGAACACGAGCATTTCAAGGTGGTCATTTTTGACAGCCTTTTGTTAAATTACAACAATTTATGGACCTTTAAAATCTAAATTTTCTCGTCATCACCCGATGACTATGGATTCAATATTCTAGTGACTTACATATCTTTATATATTGTATATGTTTTTACACCAGCTTTTGAATGATTCAGGTTTTGTACTACTCCATGTGTTTCGAAAAATGAATATCAGATAGGTCACACTTAGGAAACAGCATTTTCAAGCTGTTTGTCGGTTGCATTGTCGAAGCCGATGCTAATTTATTATTAGTTTTCAGGGCAATTTATACGATGCTTAAAATGTGTGTTTGCTTGGCATTGTTCATGCGTCATAGTTGGTTCGCTGCATATCAATCGGAATTGTGATCGCTATATACTTTGTCCAAGACATAGCAATGTGAAGCGTGGTTCGAAGCGAAATATCCCATATTGCATCATATGCGAAAATTCATTCCGTGAGTTTTATTGTTATGTGATGGGGAACGAAAGAAAACATTCTAATTTAATTGTGCATTAACTTCCAATTTTAACAAAGTGTTTCAGTATTTCTTATATATATATTTTTTTGTAGAAGATGATTCTCAAAAACTGGCATGTGACTATTGCATACGTTCTTTTTGCCGCAGCTGCGTTTCTGAGAAAAATAAGACCAAGGATGTGGAAACCGAAACTAGCCTGTTCATATGTGATTTCTGTAGTTGCTTCGATTTCCCTGGAATTGGTGACTACGTTTTGGCGACCTACAAATCTAAGTTAGTCACTTTTTCGTGTGAATTAGTAATTTAATACATTTTGCATTAGCAAGTTACACTTATCATAAATTTTAACAAAACAAGAATTTGTAACTTACACTTATTTTATTTTCAGCTTTTGGCCTGCAAGATCTGTCCATAGTGATTTATTACCAATATCATTGCAATCTGTGCATAATTTGGTTGAGAAACTTCGTAAGGTAGTGATATTTTTACTTATTGTGCCTCAAAATTGCGGGATATGTTGTTTTTCATATTAATTTCTATAAAATCCCGACTTTCTCTGCCTCTTATGTAACATATTTTAATTTAGCCCGGTTATGTGCTCGTACAATGGATTGAAGGACTAGTTGTTCCAAATTATGATGTCGTAACATGTAGAGACTTGGTCCCATTTCCAAAGACATTGAAGTGTTCGTTCTGGAAGCGTATGAAGACACGTGCAAATATTTACAAAGGTTTTTTTAACGACTAATTTATAAGCAATATTAATGTGTAATGGAGATTGTTATTGAACAATGCTGTATGGCATTCAAATGAAGTTTTGGTTGAGTAAGAAATCTTCTAGTGCTATTCATTTTTCATTATCGGCCATCAGTTCTATTACGAACTTTAACGATTTGATGAATGAAGGATCTGTATGAGGCGC
>JABVXS010001283.1:0-16275 GCA_013365335.1 Madathamugadia hiepei | reverse complement strand
TAAAACTTTGTTGGGACCCCCCCCCCCCCGAATTTTGGCGTCAAATTATAGTGCAAATTCTACTTGATCTTTATAGGTCAACAATACTTCACGACTGAAAAACACGGAGATCAACCGTCCAGTTGGATCTGGTGAAGGAAGAACTGCACAGTCGATAAAAAGTATACACCCTTTCCATAACACGAATTGCAAAAATCTAGACCTTCCACCATTATAGATGACAATTACCAAACAATGCATTACCGCAGAAATTTTATCATAATTAAAAATGCACGTTCAAATGAAAAATGTTTGTTGCAGCATAAAAAGAACGAACGAATTACGCAAGCATAGGGTTAGTGCTCGCAACAGCATCCAACAATTTGCCATCCATCACCGCACTATTCTGGAAAGAGTAGAATTTTTTGAAAGATGCAAAACAGATCATTCAAGACAAATTTGAGAGCCAAATTGCATTTGGTTTGTCTGCAATTCGTAGAAAATATGCTTTTCTAGGGAGATCTCCTAATGAATTTTTACTCACTAAAACGATGTGCTCCCTTCCTGAACTGTTTGGAAATATACAACTATGTCGATGGTATGCCACAACCAGCCTACTAATCATGGTAAGTTGAATGGATGAGTTGGTGCAGAACTGCTAATACCATGCACAGAAATTTCTTACTTTGAGAGCATGAAAAAAAAGAGCAAATGTAAAATATTTCTTACGGGGCGATAATGCACTTTTTCGTCAGGAAGGGCATTATTGAAGTCAGCAGGCAACGCCGGTAACTGCCTGTCCCACAACTCATATTCCATTTTCTCCGGTGAGTAAACCGTTCGAATCCCGCGCTGGTATATACCATAACTGGAAAAAAAAACTACACCCATCAAACTAACCAACTCATTTGCTGAATAAATAGCTGTGTCTGACAAAAAAAAAATAGGAAAATAAAACTCAACGTTTTGAAAAGAATATTGAACAATTTATATGAATTTTCAACATACTCTCTGAGTTGTGATGTCACATTTCCACTGTTCGAGGCAAAGCTGGGTGTGAAATATGGCGAAGGAGTACTACTTACATGAGAATAACCTTGTGTGGAATGATATGTGCTAGGGGGATGAGGACAACACATAAAACCGCACTGTGAATACTGCATGCTGCAGCCGGACGGATTAAAAGATGGCCTTAAGGGCTGCGACATTGGCATGTTCTGCCCAGAAATCTGGGGCAATGAGACCATCATCTGTGTACTTAGGGAAATATTGGGCATTAAAGAAGACGGCTCTGTTGATTGTAGCGTCTGTGGATACATCGGCCGTCGAAAAGCTCCCTGTATCAGTATTCCATTCTGATTAGCAAATGAGCATGGATAAGGAGCCGGAACTGGTAATTGAGAAGAACAAGGTGGTATCAGAAGAGGAATATGGTTGCGGGTCATCCTGACTGTTTCATGCTCATGCATCATCCGACCCCACTCTGTCTTAGCTTTGTCATACATTATTTGTTGTTCAAGTGTTCGCATTTTTTCCAGCTTTGCATTACGATCCTGTTCCCTAAAATCTTTGTCACGATCATCGTAAGCATTAGACATACCAGCACCCAAAAATTTTGTCGATTAAAGGCAAGTCATATAGTTTGATCGTTCCATTAAAGATTTGTAAAAAACGTACCTACCAGTAAAGAAATATCTATAACTGAAGCAAAAACAAAAAGTACTACGATTCAAATCTACTCTGTGTTGGTTAAACCAACCTTCTTGCAGGTTGACTGCTCTCAGTAGACGTATGGCACAATTTCGAAGGAGGCTCGAAAAGTGAATCTTGCGTCATACGTTCCATCCTTCTAAAAATGAAAGAAATAATAACTGAAAAAAAATATCTGATTCAAATTTATAAACAATAGGAGTTGAGGAGGTATTAATTAGCACCTTAATGGATTGTCGCCAATGTCAGTGTGATCACCAGGATTGAGTAATTCGCCGGAGAATGTTTCGGAAGGATTACTTGGTGGATTACCACTCGACTCTCCACTTATCTGCGAAGGTGTTGGAAGCATTGTACTTGGTGGGCTGCATATGGAAGGTGAATCACATGATCTCATTGGTGATCCACTTCGATAGTCTTGCTGAAATTTGGAGATTAAAGCCTGAAAACCGTAAATGGTGTTTTGGTTCATTCCAAAATATTATTTGCTTCGCCATGGCAAAAATTCAAGCCTTTAATTCGTTTTTACAACAAATTTACCTTATATTCTTAATCAATCAAATTACTCTTATTTTTTCAAGCGCAGTTGATCTATTCGGAAAAACCCTCGGCACTACATGGAAAAACCCAGTATGGTAGACTAACCACACTTCGTCGTTTTTTCTTCAATACAGGTGCTGTCTTGCAATCATCCGTAAAATAACATTTGGAAGTACTCGGCCGGCAGTTTGCTTCGTGCCACGCAATAATAGACTCATATTTCTTTTGAAGCACGCCAGTAGCTGCATCATTTGCCATTTTTGATGAAAATACATATATACGCTTCCCCTGAAAAAAGCAGTGTCCTTTTTTCATATAAATATCAATGAACAAAAAAGCTGTTGCTACATTTTAATGACACCCAAGAATGCGGAAACGAATATGATTCGGCTAACAAGTGCACGCAAACTGAAAAAAAAAAAACTAAACAGCAACAACAAACAAGCAAAAATTTTCTAGTCTGAGAACAATTTCCCAACTAACATCAACCTTACTCCATCCACTCATATCTCAGCATCACCTCCGGACAAAATCAAAATCTATTTTCTGATGTGGAAAAGTTAATTCATATCTCAGCATCACCTACGGACAAAACCAAAATCTTCGCACTTAGCAGCACATGGTGAATTGATAGTCTACAGTAGAACCTGAATATCTCCGCCACTATGAGCATAACGGCTTTCGAAACCAGGCCACGAATTCGCTGATGGATAACTCGGTGATGGTGTCGAAGTTCGCTTTAGCATCACCGATGATGCCGATGTGGGCTTTTTGATACAGTCAGTGTATTCTTCGAAATCAGTCGTCGCATTAGCTTTAGTTTTGGGAGGCCCACATGTCGCGAAATCATGGTTGCGATACTGTGGACCACGTGCTACATTGCCGTTTTCCAGTGACATTTCAATCACCCGCAAATCAGTGTAATTACTCCAGTCGCCTGAATATACTACTTCAGAAGACTTTTAACGCGAATAAACGTTTAATAAAACAATGAAGCGATGAATTCGATTAAAAACATTTCGAGAAAAAAACATGAAATCAAACTAGACTAATGAAAAAAACGATTTCAGTGTTTCTCATCCAGCTTCCTACTCTGAATCCCATTATTTTGACGATGACATATCCTACAGTTCCAAAAAGGTTTACAGTCAGTACAACTCACAGTGAAAACTGGCATTCATTTTCACAGAAACTGATAGATATGCAAATGAAACCAGTGAGAAAAACAGAAAAAAAAAACTAGTTTGGATGAATGGCATAACATCAAGAATCAACTATGAGATTGCTTTCCTTGATTTAAAAAAAAAAAACTATCTAGTCCAATACTCCATATATTCAGAATCTAAGCGAAAAGTAATGAATCTTGTACCAGAACTTCACCTACTTGACCAAACCTGATGCCGTCCAACGCCCTGCCCCTTCACATTATCAGACAACCATCACAGCTCACGAACGTAAACCATTTCCGATCACTTACATCTCGGCACTAAATTAAGAACTGACAGGAGCCGGAATGCAAAACTGTGTCTCTACCCACATTTCGAGATCGGTCACAGTTTACTTGACTTTTGTTGACAGCATTACATGGAGTGTTGTGTTGAAGCAAGGTATTCCAACATTTTCAAATGAATTAACTAAGATTATCTGTACTGAACGGAAAAAAGCAACTTGACTTCTGTAAACTCTTTATAGTGATTTGAAGTCCAAGAATTTGTCGTTGATAACCACATTGCCCGCACTTTGATGTCTGTTCTAACTGTTTAATCCGAACATCAGAAATATTGGAAGGATTGAATTTTTGTCAGCTGTCGTACGATTTTGTACCATAAGAGGTATAAGCTACTAGATATGTGCGATTCCTCACACTTTCTATATGTTACACATTTTAGAGTATTCTGATTAGGATATCTACCTACACTGGTAGGTCACTGCTGGTTATGAGTCAAACTGATGTACAGGAAGCATTGTTTTCCAACTCAAAGTGTCCTCACGAAATATATTGTTGCTGAAAAACCAACATTTCGGCGGTATAAACTAACTCCTACAGTATACTGATGAATGACTTCGCGGGAAACACGATCTCTGCCACCATTATCTCGATACGAGACCTTTCCAGTGGACTAACGTTTTCAAATTTCGACCTTCCCGGAAAAGTTGTGGGTTTGCTAATTGTTGCATAACGCGGTCATACTGTATGACATTGTTGAAATCTGGGCAGAGTTGTCCAATTTCTAAACTGATGTTGTCCAGAAATGGTTGGAAGGTGTGGAGCTGAGTGTCACATTTGTCATCTTAAGAAGCACGGAAAGGCTGTGGGACCAGACATCCAGCATCGTCACATCCAATGTAAGCCCGTAGCGCGGAAAGAAGTTCGTGTTTAATTTCTACTGGTACTGATGACGACGATTACAGCTTGATTAAAAAGCTCACATGGTGCGCATTCAGACCTGTGCAAAATGTAGTCCATCATCCAACATTATGTTTGATTCGGATATTTATTTTGAGCTTGGAGATTTCGATCCTATCAAGGAACTGTTATTAAAATGAAGTGGAAAGATTTCATTCTGTAATATATCAAAATTGTTTTTCTTTGTTTTCTACGAACATCTGAAAATTAACTAACCGTGTCTGGACGGAGTTTCTGTGCGTTATCGAGTGGTACAGTAGCGCATCCATTATTGGCAAATCAATTTTATGTAACGTCTCAAATTTGTTGTTTAGAATTCTTTTCTCGATCAAAAATAAGGTCACTACATAAGAAAATTGTCATAATTGTCCACTTATTGTGTACTGTAAAATGTGGGGTTTTTCACAGATGCGTTTTCATCTGTATTATCTGTGTTTATGTTACCGTTGGCATATTGTACTTTTTTTAGATCCATATCATGTAGTTCTCGTTTCGTTATCATACTTCCATCCGGCAACGATGCAATTTTTTAAATACAAATTCAGATTCGAGGAAGTATTTGATTTGTGGGAGTTAAATACAAAGTACGGAAAAATGACTCAAGTTCGTGCCGTTTATGAATTCGAAGCACAGCCAAACTCTGGAGAATTATCTATTTCGGTAAATGAAATTCTCACAGTGGTCAGAGAAGTAAGTTTTTCGATGTTCTGCGTTGCATTTAAAAAAAAAGTATTTTTTCGGTTCTGTTTATAAATTGTATAGCAGAGCATGCATGACCTTCGTGTTTTCGATTTTCCTGAAGTTTAGCTGATCGATTAGTCATACTTTCATATTGTTGTTCATATCAGTTGAAGACGGAGTCTTGAAAGAATTGTAAAAGGGACAGTTATCTTCCAGAGACAAAGTCGATGGAAGGGATGAAATTGTTGCGAATTTGCGTGGGCTATTCATATTCATGTTGTAATCATATCTGATATTTTTTCACTTACATTCATTCGCTTCTTAACTTTTTCAAGGACTATTGCAGGGTATCCAAGGAGGTTGGCTGGAAGGTCGCAATGCAAAAGGACAACACGGGCTCTTTCCAGAATCTTACGTTGTGAAAATCAGCACTTCACCAGTCCTTTCAAAAGTGGGTTTTTTGAATGCTTTCAGACTTTCAAGCACCATATTTTTGTTTGATTTCAATATTCGTTTTTGGGTGTTAAAAATTTTGTCGTTTTTATCGTAAAACTCATTTTCTTCTATACTAAAACCTCCTTAGTTTACAGATACACCGCATTTTTCCGTAGCTTTACTGATATTTTATGTTTTAAGATAAGCAAATACAATCGGTTACTCCGCTTTTTGAAGATTTTGCATTTACTGATGTGCCATTTCCACTGAAGTGTGAAAGATAGGCTGGAAAAATTGTGTGTGCGATTTCTTTGTGCAAATTTTCGGAATAATTACTTGAGCTATATATACCTTGAACAGATTGTTTGAATTTTAACGAATACATTCGAATCTATTTTTTGAGTTCAACGATGAGAATTTAGGTGGTCTATGTAGTGAGATTTGTAGATGAATGTTAAGAATTTTTTCGTAGCTTTCCTTTTGATCTTTTTATTTTCAAATTAGTCATATGGGTTAGCTTTTGATATAATTTATTGTTTCACAATTGCTTTGCCTGTGACCCAGATTTTTTTTTTTGTTTTTCGAACTAACATCTATTGTTTTTAACCTTTTCGTACCCTCTGATGTATTTTAAGGCACTTGCTATACAGCATTACAATCCTCCTGCGTTTGGTGTTGAAGGCAGCTGGGATGCAACTCCAGCATATGTTCATCATTCACAGACCATTCCATCAAATGAGCAGGTCTCTTTTACACTTTTTTTATATAGCTGTCTTGTTGTTTTGTATCCTGTGACTTAAAACTTGAATATTCACGTTTGTTAATGTTCTTGAACCAAGGTCTGGTGAACTGGTGACAAATTTTCAGCATCTACATGATGTAGAACCACCTCCGGTACTTGTACCAGCTTCTCACGACGATGATGATTTTGATGATTGGACCGATGATGAGGAAGAACTCTCGGTGCGTCATGTTTTTAATCTCGTTTTGTCTAATAACTTTTTGTATTTATTACGCATGCTCAGCCTGCTTTTGAAATGTCTTACATGTTTTACAAGCCGTATTTCACGAAACTATATCCTATGCATACATGGTTGTAGACGTTCATTTTAATTTTATGACATTTTTTAATCGATTGGTTGAATGTCGCTCTAAAAATTTATAGTGATCAAACAATTTTTTTTGCTTGCAAACTTGACGGGTGAAATGAAGTAAGTGTCGAAAGTTTTTTTCGACACTTGAAATATTTGTTCAATCATTGCAGGTGAAGGTTTCCAAGCCTCACTGATATGCTGGATTATATGAGCTAATTTAAACAAAAACTTCACACTTTTTTGCTTAAAATTGCTATATTAAAGCTCATTTTTCCTCACAGGAATTGACAAGTCTTTAGATTTTCAGTTTTTTTTTCGAAGTAAATGTTGTGAGTGAAAAATAGGAATAGTTCTTTCTAATGTGGTATTCATTTTCATTTAGGAAAATGTATTAAATGCGGTAGATAATCTGGAAATGCAGAGTTATGTGTCAGGTAATCAAGCCACCAAAGGTGATGCATTGGTTAAACAGGGAACTGTTCGAATGAAAAATATAAATCGGTTTGTTCCTCTTGCTTTTCATTTTTGCATTCCATGGAGTTGAGAAATATTGTCGTATAGCAAGGTTTTTTTTTCGATGTTGTAGATTATTCAAAAATGGTAACATCTGTTGCTTTTTTATAGATTCTCCAATTTTGTTAAATCAGGCATGGAAGATTACATCCTGCTTGCTTCCAGATTAACCTCGAAATCGATGGAGCATCATGAAATAATTGTATCTTTGATATTATATTTACTTAAACGTTGTCCAGATCATATTAATATTAATATGAATAGTCGCATATAGATAAAATGTGGATTTTTACTGTTGCTGTAATATGAAAATTCAGTTTCTAGTTGACAGCGGATGGAGCGGAATGGATTTCTGTTGCGCAGCCTTATTATTGCACTGTCGATAAACCTAAGAAAGAATCCAAACTTAAAGGATTGAAAAGTTTTATTGCATATAGCGTTAAATCCTCCCTCAGCGGTATTCAGGTCAGCGTTTTTTATTTCTATTGCATTCATTTACTTTGTGTTGATGTAAGTGGATACTATCCTTTTTTAAATTATTCATGGTTTGCCGTCTGCCAGGTGCTTTTGTTGCTGACACTAACCTTTCTAATGTGTTCGCCGCAGTGGACTGAATTGGGAAATGAACATAACCTTCATAATGTTTCACCAGTTCTCTTCAGTAGTCGTAGACGATAATAATAGTTTTCATCTAAAATGTCTTATTAAGTCAAGATGTTATTGTAGGTGTCACGACGATACAAACATTTCGACTGGCTGTATGAGCGGATGTCCGCGAAGTACATTTTAATACCACTTCCACCACTGCCCGAAAAACAAGTTGCTGGTACGGTTACGTTAACTGAATGTCAAGCGATTTTGCTGTATATGCATTTTTAAAGTCTGGTTGTTGTATATAAAAAGAAGTCTTCGTTCAGGCCGCTATGAAGAAGATTTTATTGAGCACCGGAAGAACGTTCTGCAGATTTGGGTCAATAAAATATGCAGGCATCCGGTTCTCAGTAAATCAGACGTGTGGATACATTTCGTAACGTGTACAGATGAAAAAAAATGGAAAAATGGTAAAAGAAAAGCTGAAAAAGATGAATACGTAGGAGGAAATTTTCTTTATTCTGTCACGGTTCCAAGTCAGCCGCTCGAAAGCGGTGATGTGTATGTTCCTCATATTTTTTGATAGTAGGAAGATAGTCTTGTTATAGGTTATATCCTAGAGTGATTTGTATTGGAATGTTTGAGTCATCGAATTTTGAAAATTAACTATTCTGAAAACTTCACCGATTGCACGTTTTGCTTGTTTACTAGAAAATTCGAAAGAAATATCTGCTGTTGCTGCTGGCATTTACTGCAAAATATATTTCGCTGCCAGTTATATCATTATATTTAATTTGCTTTCAGTTTAAACTTAATTTTTGTTATGTTTGAAGTGAGCAGAAGGTAGAAAACTTTACTCGTTCCATGCGGAGTTTCGAAGAGAGTGTTAACTTCATGTACAACCGAGTCAGTGAGACCCACAAAAGGCTTTCAGGACGTAAGTTTCAAATGGTAATTGTCACTTAGTAGTCTTTTGTAGCTAGTTGATGGTATAATGACTTGCGTTGTAACAAGCTTTTTCTAGCATACAAAGCGAATTGGCAAAAGATGGGAGAAGCATGTTCTGGTCTGTGTAGATCGTTTGATGGCGATCCGTCATCAAGTTAGTTTTAATATTCGTACTAAATATTCTTTTTGCGATTCAGAGGCTCATAAAACTTGCCCAGCTCAAATAACAGCAGTTTCTATTCATATTTCAGAATTTTATAAACATGGCTTTGCTATGATGTGCATGACTTTTAAATTTAATCGTCTATCTCTAGATTGTGGATATTTTTGTTCTAACATCCAGGAATATTTAAATAAAAATTGAAACTTATGTTCAATAATATTATTTCAGAAAATGAGGAAGTTGCAAGTGCTCTAAAACAAACTGCAAAAACTCTAAATTGGATCGGTGACGAGCACGAGAAATTAGCTAAGAAATCCTTAGATCCCCTACTGGATGCATTGTATTCCTACAAAGGCATGCTCGCTTGCATACCAGATATCGTCAACGTTCATAGGGTGAGCAATACTAAGTTTATTGGAAAAATTAAGGGTCCTGAAAGCAATATAATAATTTTATCACACTTTGTAAATTTTTTTGCCAGATAACTGTGAGATTAAGTTGTGGAACAAATGGGTGATTCGCGTTTTTGATATCTATCCTAAAAGTTTTGAAAATTTGTGTTCTTCGGTAACATTCACATATCAGTCTTTCCTCTCGTGTTAATGATACATCATCGTAATGATTTGTGCAGTCAGCGATATCCAAATTGCGTGAAAATGAAAAGCTTGCAATAGAAGGACGATTGTCAAGTGCTGATATAGAAAAAGTAAAGGAGAAAGCGGATTCTATCAGTTACGTGATGCTTGCTGAAATAGCATTTCAAAGCCAGGAACTCGGCGAAGATTTCAAAAACATGATGGCAACATATTTGGAAAGTCATGGAGAATTCTATGTGAAAATTGGCAATCAACTAAATAATCTTGCTCAGAAGTTCAAAGAAGCCTAAACGTATGAGAAAAATGTGTTTCTTTCTGCTCAAACTTTTGAATGGAAGGTTATATCTTTTTTCTCTGTGTCTCTGCAAACCAGTTCTTTGCAATCTCATGTATTACTCATCAGAAGCAAAATGTTTTCTGAGGCGCTGTGATTTCATGGTTTTATTCGTTATCAGTTTCCATCTGATGATTATTCTTTTCGCCTCTATAGTGAAGATGAGCCAATTTATCAAAATTCCTTTTTCCAAAAAGTGGAAATATAATTCCTTGAGTCAGTAAATTATGAAAATTTACATAATCGGATAGTGTTGTATTTGTTCTTATGCAACAGCTCACTGTGTTGTTTTATACCATGTAAACTTGTTGGGACTTCTGCGAATTTGTTTTTGAATTAGTCGGTTACACGAAATGTTATGCTCTTATTCATGCCTTTCAAGACGTGTCGTATCTCGGGTATTTACCATTATTTTTTGAACTCCTCTCCTTTCTGAATTTTGTTTAGTTTTCTTTGTATTCTTTTTTTGAATACCGACATTCATTTTATAATTCATATTTGTAAAGTTTCTTTAAAACTTGGTTTTCTACTTTAACACATATGCATATTTACTTCGAGTGGGTAGTTTTGCCCCACGAAAATTTTCTCCGCATCATCTTATGCCTTGATGCATCTGTCCCGTGCTATCGTTTCAGTCCTTGTACGTTGTAAATGAAGGTCTGGCTTCGTTGCTGTGTTTCTATTTCCGAAGCTGACTTTAGTTACTGTACTCTATAACGCCTTCAACCATATTTTTTCGATAGTTAATGAATTAACCTTTTTAGAGTTTATTGTAGTTAGCGCGTAAGTATGAATTTTTACAGCATTTTTAGTAGACGTAACAATAGTAATTTATGAATGGAAATGTTTATTATAATGAAAATAAGTTGTGTTTTCGTACAGTCGAACAGCGTGTTACATTCAGTCAGTGCTCGAAAACCACCGAATCCTGACAGGATAAAATGGAATCTTAGCACCGTGAGAAAAGCCTACGTCAGGGAGAATTATGGATGTGATGAGCAAGATTTTCAAAGTCTTTAAATATATATATCCTCACTTTCCTGCGCCAGGAACAAATCGATTGTTTAATCTTTAACAAGTAACCAAAAACTGTGTTTTCAATAAGTGGTTTAATAATAGATTAATTCATATTGAAAGTCCAAAGACTTTTGGTGTTTTCTCAAATATCTGATTATTTTTTCATAAGGCGAAAAATCAGTAATTTTGTTGCAATTAGTCGTAAAGTTTTTCCTTAAATTAGTTCCTTGTTCATACTTCATGATGCCTTTCCATGGCGAGAGCCTTATAGTCGCGCAGTGGTGTCACTAGGCGGAGCCGCTCATCTCACGTTGAGGATGTCACATCAGGACTAATACTCATCAAAGTGCTCTTCACGAGATCCCTTGGACAAGGTGAAAGCGAATCACGGTTTGCCTAACCAGGAAATGATTTAAATATAAAGCTAAAAATCACAACAAAAGACCTCAGTTCCCTGAAGTCAGGGAGCCTTTTCTACTGCGCTGGCTGGAAGGAAGCAGAATGATGAGAGGTTGTTAAGAATCTCGGGTGCTATAGTCGGCTTGGCCAAAAAACGGACCTCTCTGTGTGTACGTACAACGCCCGCGCTATATCGAGAAATGATCAACTGCTCGTTTTGATGGAGGAAAAATAAAGTCATGTGCGACATTTTAGGAATCTGTGAAACAGGACAACGAGAACTCCACGCAACTTGGCACGACGGGACACAAATATCACAGAACGTGGACGGAATCGGCGGATCTATCCCATAACTTCATGCCATCTGAAATCAACAAAGATCGGAATCCTTTTCATTGAACTCCAGTAAAAAAAAGCACTGAAGGTTATCCAAGTTTATGCGCCAACAAGCGCTTGTGATGACGATGAAGTAGAATTCTATGGCGACCTCCATATGATGGATCAAGAAAAGTCAGCCTATACAATCATCATGGGCGACTTCAACGCCAAACTTGGACGTGGAAAACCGACCGAAAAATACATGGGACGGTACAGAATAAAGGAGCGAAATGAAAGAGGAGAACGACTAGCAACGATGGCAGAAACAAAAGGATACTTCATCAGCAACAGCTGGTTCCGGAAGAAACCTTCGTTCAGATGGACATGGATCTCTCCCAATGCAAGAACGAAAAATGAGATCGATTTTGCCCTAATAGACAAAAAAAAGGCTTCTCAAAAACGTCGAGGTGATATCACTCTTTAATACCGGCAGCAACCATAGGCTCCTCCGAGCCAAAATTATCATCGACATGCAAACAGAAAGAAAAAAGTTGATCAAATCACAAGTGAATAGAGAATATGTATACCTGGGATGAACAACAATTTACGAAGACCTTACAAACAGCGAAGTTCCAATCAGACTACATGCACTTCTTAACCACCTTAAAGCACTGCGCTTCTAAAGCAGAGATCAATGCATCCAAGCTTCATTCATCCATTATCGGCCACCAGTTCCATTCTGAACTTTAGCGATTTGATGGATGAAGGATGTGTATGAAGCGCGCTCCTGAGCGATTTGTTTTATTTCAACCAAGTTCATTCCAGTGACTGTAGTGATTGTCTCCATCCATCCAGCACGATTTCATCAATCTTCAAAAATAACGGTTTCCACCTGTCTTATCTTCGTTTCTTTATAAGTAGTAGCAAAATTCTGTTTTGAAATGAAAACCTAAGGATTAAGTGATTCAATGCAGGACGACTTATCGTACGTCGAAAATCCCTGTGTCAAGAGGAGATGAAAGGGAAAGTGGAATGGATGTTGGCTTCATTATCTTCTTAAAACAGATTATGTTATCCTGGATAATTGCTACACAGAGCTGATGTTCTACAAGATTGCTTTTGACCCTCAATTTACAGGAAGTGAAAATCAATCTGAAAGGTTATATGTAATGCAGTTTGTCATTTATACAAATAATGAACATCCATTATGCTTGTTCCAGAAAGATGCTCCAATTCTTTAATTGCTTTACCTCAAATAAAATATGAGACCACTACAGCTTCCCTCAGATTTTGTGCCGTTAATTCAAGTTTATGAAAGAGCAGCTATATTCATTTCGTGAATTTAATAAAGCCGACGACGTTCACAACGGTTGTTGGATAATCACAAAAGAAGAAAAACTTGACCCCTATTGCATAATCCCATTGCTTTCCTACTGAGTATTCAATATTCTGGAAAAACAGGAAATAGTGATAGGCCGTTAGCTTATTCTTTTCAATGAAATGTTTGGACAAAGGCGAGTCGTCCAAGCCTACATATGGTCCAAGACTTCGAACAAAAAGAACTGATTAAAACAGAAAAATAAAAAGAAATTAGCAAAACACAAGTACAGAAGTTCTTTCAACAAATTACAAAAAAGACAAAATTATCAGTTTGAAGAAACTACAATTTTTCAACATTAACACTTCATTTTTCCAAGTCAACTGAATTGCTGTTTGCATTCAAGTTGC
The DNA here is from genome assembly GCA_013365335.1 of Madathamugadia hiepei. Lineage (NCBI taxonomy): Eukaryota > Metazoa > Nematoda > Chromadorea > Rhabditida > Onchocercidae > Madathamugadia > Madathamugadia hiepei. Next base: position 2,822 of record JABVXS010001283.1, on the reverse strand, counting down.
AGCCTCTTCATGCTATACACAAACTGTCATTATAATAATGATGTTACTGATCACGAATATCCGACGAATTATTCAAAAGTATGCAAAGTGATAAAAAGTAATCTATCGATGATTGAGACACCAAACCTTATTCTGTATTTTGGTATACAATAATTTACGATTCAAAACACTATTTTGAGGATAAATACAATGTCAATTTTAACTGTAAAGCAGAAACGGGTTGATAAATTTAAATCTGCATATCAATTTGCTAAACGACATGGAAAAAATAGCTTTTTTTCCTTTTTTGGAAAAAATGAAATCCATGGGATCATTTATTTCGCTACAATTTTGTGGAAAACATTTACCCTCAGGTCATGCATCGTTAGGAAATCATTAATCAATGATGGCTGAAAATAATATGGCTTGACTTGGAAAACACCCAAATTATAAAGTTGATTCTCATTAGAAGAAATTATCGCTGAGCCTCATTTGCTTGAACGTTATTTGCCCAAAACTTTTCCCAGAATGCTTGCCCGCATCTCGAATTCAAGAAGAAATAAGTTACACTTAGCAAGAAGGAAAACCATGAAGCACAAAGATACCAATCAAAACTTGACTTTTGAAGTTCTGAAATAATATTTTAAAGGCAACGAAAAAATTTTAAATCAAACGTAGTAAACGGATATTCACTATGAATAACTTTAAATACATATTTTGCGTAACTTATATCAATGCAATTAAAATGTGCAATTGAAGACAACGAAAAAACTTACCTATGTTTTCGATCAAACTCTCTTCACTTTCCAACCCTGACACATACTCCAGCTCAAGGTCAGTCCATTTTTCTATATAATTTCTGAATGCTTTCAAAGAGAAAGGAGCTTCATCCATGCGAGAGACTACATTACCATCAACCCACAGCAATATGGTAGGTGTCCCGATGATGCCATACCTACTATTCAATCTGGAACTGTTAACAGAATAAGTCAAACTAAAACCGAACAGACTTTTATTTCCCATCCACAGCGGAAGCGTTGAAATCTCATTTAAAAATTACTTGCTATGTTCCCTTGCATCAGTGGCGAGAATACGCAAACGAGGATACATACGCGGCAACTGATACAAATAGGACAACATTCGTATGCTAAATGCACAATTTGTTGAATAAAATGCTGTTAACATGCAATGCGAATGACCACCATATAATTTATCGCCCTTGTTCACTTCTGATAATAATTGTGATGCATTAAGCAGATGTACCATGAGATGTGTTCGACGTGGCGCTTAAATTCATCTCAATTGATAAGAGATAATTCGAATATCGAACTCAATTCTGCTTTCTGCTCAAGCACACCAAAACAAAGCAGCAGTAGCAAATGAGTATTATAAAAATACAGCAACTGGTGCAAATAATTTTGATTTAATTTATTCACACAAAACAGCTACTCACCTGTGGTACACCTATACCTCTGATTGCGCAATATATCAAATGGCACATCGACAACACAAGATGGGCTTGAAGCGGGACACTGACTTTTCATCAACAAATGAAAAGCATCCTTCGGGTACTCACAAAACATATTTCTAGTCGTAACTGCATTTTCTGCAAAAGAGAAGTTTAACGGTTTATCCAATTTTTCTAAATGAACCAACATTGTACCACTATCTAATTATGTATTTCAACCAGAATGGCTCGATTATTCAACGCAGTATCAAAAGAGAGTCCGTAGCTTATTTGAAATTTCGATAATTACGTTGTACACTTTTGAGCCGTTTACATATATTGCACATTAAAAGAAAAAATCTCATAAAGCTAAAAACACTATTCCTGAATAAAGTGTGAGAAAGGATTATGAAACAGTCCGAACTGCAGGCCAATCTGTCCATCTAATAATCCTAATCTCCTTTATTGTACCCCTAAACAACCAGCAATTTGACAGCAACCGGAAGCAAAAAAAGTAGATGAAAGTGGGAGATGAAGTACCGAACTAACTTTCTTGTACTGGCAAGATGCTCTCACTGCTTGTTGCATTATATTGCCCTGGAACATCACAACTTCCTATGATTTTCGCAACAGACAATAAATTTGCGATCAGCAGAAAGTTAAACATCCCATACGTACTGAAATGTACTTCAAAATCCCGAGGAAAACTTATTCCGCAGCAAACCCTCACCATTTATAAAATATCCGAAATATCAACAACAAAACCTAACTTTTACTGCTATCACCCACTGATCTCAATTTCCAGTTATGGAAATGCTCGCAATGACAAAACTTTTGCAACTCGAAGCTGAGCCTGAACACAGGGTGTGCTCGGATAGTTATCAGTAATTGGGTGGCTGTATGAGGACGTTTCAGCTTGATTGGTAAGCGTACGGGTTTCTAATTCCTGAAGTTTGGAGTGGAAATTCGTACGGAATTTGCAGGAGGAAACATTTTCCGTCATTTTTTTCAGGGGTATTGGCTATATTTTGAAAAACTGCCCATTAATTTTATTATTCGATGAGAACACATGGAATGGAAGAGGAAAATGAATTCTGCAATGTTGTGAACGTGTGCATTTTTCAATTTCTGATAATTCGATTTAAAAAAAACTAAATTGAACGCTGATTCATAGTGCTTATACCATGTTTTAGCACAATTATCTTATATGTATTTGGGTTGTTCATTTTGTTGGATTCGTGAGCGGTCGGTTCTCAACAGAGCTATTTTGTTGATCTCTTTGACCTTCATCGACATCTTATTATTGGATGTAATTAACGGTAACAGCGTCGGCAGCAGGGTGTATCAATCACTACTGCGCAGAAGAAAGGAATGGCAAACTACTTCTGTGCCTGCC
>JABVXS010001282.1:0-16281 GCA_013365335.1 Madathamugadia hiepei | reverse complement strand
TTTACCTTATCAATCTCTCGACATGCGTATTACCCACTGCGCTATGGGTAACCGCTAACAATAAACAGCAATAACGATGACTTAGGCTGAGCCTAAGCCTAATGATGACAACGGTAATGTAAAAAAATTCAGGAAATTAATAAGGAATTTAGGAGTAACCTATTGGTGTTATTATGATTATCATTGTTTTTTTTTGTTGTTCATTTATATTAAAATAAGACGAAAAATTTTATAGTATATAAGAAGTAGGATATGGAAGAGATATAATCAAGATCGGTAAAAGCGAAGTAGAAATTATAACATAAAATGGTATAAAAGATTACACAGATCTTACAGATGGTAGCGATATAGTATTAACTTTGTACACCAGTCTGGGAGAGCTAGATGAGGTTAGACTCTGATACTCAAAACACAACTCTCACAAGGGTAGAAATGAATAATCAAAATCTGCTAGAGCAATGAAGAAATAGGAAGGAATTGCTTACTAGCAGTTAGCGAGGCTATAGAGCAAGGATCCTTTGTTGGGTGATACAATAATGATAGCAATGATACGAAGTGCCCGTTATCAATCTTTTCAAGCATTCATGCCAGTGCATGGTTCGCCTAACCGGCGAGTGACTGAAACAGAAAGGTTAAGCAATACAACTCCTCTCCCACCAAGCTGGTAAAGGAGTTGTGACAAAAGGGTGGACACGTTTGAGGAACCTCGTCGGAAAATAGCTTGCCTTTTTCCTCTGCGCCAAATCAATTAATGAAATGTTTCAAACACTGACATGACATGACATGACATTGCCAACTTTCATTCTTTCCCATTTGTTTTTGCAAGAACTAAAAACAAACAGAGCGATCATTAACAATGTTCGGTTTCGTCTACGACGACGTTGTACAGTTACACGCAAATCCGTACGATCCACGTGGAAAAACTCAAGAAAGACCTGAGCGGGCATTCCTTATTCATTCTCGATTACAGCAAGACGGTTTATTGAGGAATGCAATAAATGTTTGTTAACTCCGAGAACTTTTTAATTCTTTATTAATGAAATTCCAAAAATTGGTGGTTTTATTGAGTGAGGAAAATTTTCAACTTACTTGGTAATTATTCCAAAAAAAAAATTCGAATAATTCAAAGAAACTTTTTTGCTTTTTTTTATTTCTTGCAGAATGCAATGAACTAAGAAATAGTTCATTTTGGGATAAAGGTAAAAATATTATTTGCAAATCCAAAAATTTTTATTAATTCTATCATTAAATAATAATTTTTGAATATTGAAGGTGAAGTTAAGAGAAGCTGAAGATTGGGAACTTTGCTTGAATCATCCATTGGAGTTGATCAAGAAACTTGAAGAAATGAAGACGGTGGAAGAATTGGAGGAATACTGTAAAGGTCATGAACTGCTTTGGTTATGTCCTGAAAGTGTACGCATTGCTCGACTTGTTGTTGGCGGTGTTATTGATTTTATAAGCGCTAATGTTACCGGAAGGTTTGTATTACACACGTAGAAATGTCATTTTAATTACTTAGTTTTTTTATTTTTAATTTCTCTTGCTCATTTTTGTAAAGAAATAATAAAAATTATGATATGACCTTACTAACTTCATGGAAATTTCATGGCCTTTTGTTAACTCTTATATCTGTTTGTTAATACTTTTTAGTAATACATTGTCTCTCTCTCTCTCTCTCTCTCTCTCGCTATTTCTAATTATTTAAACATAAACACTGCAGAAGTTAGAATTACCAAGTTTTGCTAATGCAAACTATTGTTCTAAAAAGAAAAATTGTCTAAGGATCAAAACTTAAATTTCATAAGCTTGTTTATTTTAGGTCGTGAAATAACCACATTACCTGATTGCAGGTAAATATGACAAGGTGATGACGTCATGAACTGTATGATTTCAGGATTGGTAATGGATTTGCAATTGTACGACCACCAGGCCATCATTCGTATGGAAATTTCCCACAAGGATTTTGCATCTTTAATAATATTGCAATTAGCGCAAAATTTGCCGTTGAAAAGTGTCACATCAATAAAGTAAGATTTTTGTTCCAATAGAAAAAATTCGCTTCCTAAAAAAGATAATTAAATTCTGGAACAGAAAACACATTTCAGCAAAATTAAAATTTAAAAAATCTAGAAGTTTCTGCGAAATTTTTTGACGATGCAACGGATAAAATGCCAAACATAAAGTTGCGCAAAATGAGTTCTAATTAATCATAATTAAACGATATCGCTATCTTTCAGATACTTGTGCTTGATTTAGACTATCACTGCGGCAACGGATTATATCATTCATTTAAGGGTGATAATCGATTTTTGTATATTAATTTTCACGCTTATCATTATGGGGCATTTTGGCCATACGAGGAGGAATACGATTACGATAATAAATATGGTAATCGTACTGGTAGTACAGCAGTCTGGAATTAACCGTACTGGTAGTTCAGTAGTCTGGAATTAACCGTACTGATAATACAGTAGCTTGGAATTAACCGCACTGGTAGTACAGTAGCCTGGAATTAAAGTAAAGCTGAGATGTACTGCATTGTAATTATGAGAAGGAAAATTGCATGAGTGGTAATTACAATTAACAAATATTTAATGACAATAAAATGGTAATTTAATACAGCGTATTTGAATTTGTAGATTATTTAACCGATATGAGATTTACCATAATCTAATTGAAAGCATGAGGATTGTGCGAGTGATAATTATACAGGTTAATTAAGAACACGACACGCTAAAGTATGAGATGCAGCCTTAGAGCAAATTAACTTTGTCATCCATATTTTGCTACAGTAACACAGATTGTTTTATCAGAAAATATCGTATCAATTCCTCTAAACAGTGCGATGAATACAGAAGGAGATTATATTGGTGCCCTACGACATCTTGTGATACCCATTGCCAGGGAGTATCAACCTGAATTGGTACTTGCAGCACTTGGATTTGACAGTGCTTATTACGATGACCTGCTAGAAAATGGACAAGGCATTAAAGCTCATGGGTTTGCTACATTTAATTCCGAAGTTTTCAAAGTTCAGAAATTAAATTTTTTGGGAAGCAAGACAAAATTATCTCGGAACATTTCGAATAGAAAATGATTTAGTTAACACAATTTTTCAATAAAGTCAAAAAAAATTAATGTAAAGCAATAAAAAATGTTTTAAAAAAAATGGTATTTAACAAAGTTACGGGCACATAATGAAAATGTTGGACGACCTATGGCCTAATAGAGTCTTGGCTTTTCTGGAAGGAGGTTACTTTTCCGGAAGTTATACTGAATGTGCTGCTATGGCTGTGCGAGGTTTACGGGTGTGTTTTCCGTCAAACTTCTTTCTTTTTTTAAATCCTGCAATACAACACTAAGATAAAGAGTAAAAGTAAAGCTCGTAGGATAAAAAAAATGAAGTGCTTGCAAATGCCTCTTTCATAGTTATTAGCTCAAAATGAAAATTCATTTTCCTTGCATAACCCAATTTAATTACACTTGATTACACTGATTGGTGATTTGATCAAATTAAACTGGTATCAGAAAATTATAGTAACTAACGTCCTTACTTGTTGGCACCGTGTTTCTCTTGAGTTTTTAAATTTTCAGTCATTATTCTTAGTTATCGTTAAATTTGAAATAAGTGAGGGAATTTAAAAACTGAATGCAAAATATCAGATTATTTTGTTTTTGTAAATCATCGTACTGCTTTTTCTACCTTTGCGACCAATTCATAAAGCAGCTTTAATTCATGAAATTAATTAAGATTAAAAATTACAGAGAATGAAACTGCCAAAACTGGAACATCCAAAACAAATTAATGCATGCATGGCAGAAACATTGTGGAATAGTTTATGCCATCATGCAAAACGTTGGAAAAATGTTGCAGAACACTTGGATAAATTACAAGATATGCAAGTGCGCTTTTCGAATTTTAAAATGACAAAAATTGATTAAATTAGACGTAACATCACAACTGAAAGTACCAAACTGTTTGGCAGAAACATTTAAATGAGAGGAAGAAATGGTTAGATTATTTCTGGTTTAATCTCTGAAATTTCTTTATATAACCAATTTAATTTCTCTTCTCAAGTCATCAGTTTATTCCTGAATTCAACCATTTCCAATTCAAATCACCTTGAATGCTTTCGACGTTCTCTTTTTCATTATAAAAATTGGTTGATGAAAAGATTTTTAAATCATTGATCCACAAACCTGCTTTTTTTCAGCGTAAAATAAATTGAAATATGTATTTGCTGTTTATACTGCTATTCCACTTAATGGTTGTAATTGATCAATGACTGTGAAGCAACGATTACCATGATTATTGTGATAATTTTAGGTTAAACACGGATTACCAAAATACGTTCCGCCGACCATCAAAATTTTTGTGGGTGATAGCTTCCGAAAATTATGGAATAAGGTACAAGAATTAAAGGTTGCACGAACACGTGACTGGATACCTGGAATGTCTGATGAAGACATTAATATTGCCACGAAGAAAATTAATCAATACATTAAGGTAATGACAAATGTTACAACAGTGATAATTAGCCATTACTTACGTTTCAATTCTTTTCAGTATTGAAATTAATCGATATCCATCAAGTAACAACTAACAAATACCATGCTAATGGTGGCAATATTTGTTTTTTTTTTTTTTTGTTCATCACAGTTATCCCAAATTACGCAATGAGATATGGGAGTTACAGTAGCATCGCAATATCTTGTTGTAAACCTTTTCATCATTTTGAAGCAATATGAGTACGACGTCCCAACTGCTGCATTAACAGACGACGAATTTCTTAAACAATTACTATGGTATTCGGAAAGACGTGGTGAAGCATTTCTGAAATCCATCCCTACAACACTTTTCTTCTATAATAGTATGCGTAAATGTATGAAGGATGATAATGGAATTTATTTAATTATCGATATGCACGCATATCGTGAAGCGATTAATAGATCTCATGATATGTCGAAAAATTGAATAACATTGTGATAACGTTGGCGATTGGTATTGTGATTGTGCTTCTTCGAATTTATATTCAAAAAGAATTGATGAAAAATTAAGTTTACAAATCTTGACGGCTAAACCAACCGAACACATAAAAACTCAAAAATTGGATAATTGATAATTGAACTTTCACAAACAAAATGAGTGTAGTTACCAACATGATTAACACGAGCTGTCAAGAAATAATAGCTACCACTACAACCGAAAAACGTTCAGAAATTACCTCGGCTGATCGCTGTGGAAGAATCAGAAACATACAATGACGAGGGGTCGTTTATACGGAAGCTAATATTGCAAATTAGCACAAAGGAACATACGTGCGGTCCTACACAACGGCTTTAAATACATCGCTAACAGATGTGATGAGCTGTAGAGACGGCGAAGCGTACGCTTACAGACAAAAGAATATAATAGTGCGTGCATAAGATCATAGAGTGGATGAAAAGCTCAGCACTTGAGAACAAAGGGACATCTTTTGTAGTAACAATTTTAATGCCGTAATTGAGGAATTTGATTACTCCAACAAGCTGTCATTGGTTTTCCGGCAGTAATGGCTAGTTTACTGCTAACTGTAATAATGAATATCGAATTACTGTCTTTGATATCTAGAAAAATCAGAAATGTATTATCAAAATGAAAATGAAAAAAATTTGTTCCACCGGACAGATATCAATTTTCACAGCAGTTTTCCTTTCTTTTTTTTTTTGCAATGATGAATGGATTAAACGGTGTCATTGAAAAATTTGTCTGTATTTTTTTAGTAGCAAATCATCTTTGGGACTTTAATGGATTATAATTAATATTACATTAAAGTCACGAAATCATCTGTTATGGAAAATATTACAAATTTGCTAAATGACTCAATTAAACATAAAAATTTATTTTAATTGCTTTTTAAATGATTTTGTCTTGAAGCGGGTGAGTATAGAAAACTGCCATTAGCCTCACGCACAAAAATTTTCACTTTTTAAATGAATTTTCAAAATGGGGAAGCTGTGAGAAGCTCGTTGAAACATTTTAACTTATTTGATGACATTAGCAGAAATGAGTGAATTCTTTACATTCATTTAAAAACAATTTCTCAGCTGAGAAATGTTAAAAGAGATTTTTATGCGAGGAAATTTCAATTTTAAACGTAAGTGAATATTTTGAGCTGTAGTAAAGCAAGAAACGTGCAAGAAGCATTGTACAGTGTCATTAAATATCTAGAATTTTATTCTTCTATCAGTCATTCATTCATTGAAAATCTCGAAAACACATCATTTGAAGAATATTGTGTCTACGAAAATTTCAATGAATTTGAGCAAAAAAAATGTGTCACTGAAAACCTCTGAAAATGTCATTAAAATATGTGCCACTGAAAATCTCAGTCTGGCATCGTTTATTTCGCAAACTTGCAAAAACGATAAACCAGCAGTAAATGACCAAATCTCATCAAATTTTTTTTTCATTCTTTTTGTCCATCTTTGTTAACACATTCATTCATTGGTGCATTGTAATAAGAATGAAAAGGAACGAAAATTAGGGAGGGAAATTCATTTTGCCATTATTTGAAAAATGTTCCATTCAATTTATTCGTTTCCCAAAATTCTTATTTATATTTAAATTTCAGTAGTTGTATTCTACTGAAGAAAAAGTGGAGAAATATGTGTGACATTCTTTTTTAGTTTGTTTTGTCTCCTACTCATCACCTTTGACAATCATGAATTTCTTACCAACTCGTCATTGGTAAAAGATTAAATCATCACTTGATTAATTTGATGAAAATGTAAACAAATGAATGTTTCACTTTCCAGTAAAAGTTTTGTTTTGTTTAATTTCAGCTGTAATTTATTCAATAAAAAAATGCAGATAATGTTAAAATACATATTGACAATTAGCAACATTTTCGAGCTTAATTATGAATGTATTTCTTTTCATCAAATGAAATTATTAAGCCACAATGACAATGTTTGTTTGAACACGATAGAACGGGTTGTTGTTCGTGTCGCCTTAAATGATGGCAACCCAAACTGATTCCCGATGGTGACCTTATGCTTTCTGACTGCAAGTACAGTAAGTTGCTATAAAAAGGATGCTGTAAGTAAAGATACAGTTAAAGAAAAAGATCAATTGATCGTCTGTGATTTTGCCATTCACAAGGTAGTTTGCCCAGGTGTTTTAAGTAGATATGATGTTACGATTTACAGTAAGCTCATCTCTTTGTTTGCATGGAAATTTTCAAACACTATTTTTAATTATTTCCAATATTATTTCGATAATTTTTTAAATAATTTTCGTTAATAAGCGAAGTGAGTAATGACGAATTCATTGAAATTCTTCTATAATTCATTAGTTTAGTTCGTGTTTGTATGTCCTACATTTTCAATGGGTAGTATGGATGAATATAATTTGAGTGGCTTATACTTTCCTCAGAAAATAATTATCCTAAACATGTTTTTGTTGTTAATGAAACAGTATGAGAGGAAAAGAACAAGCTATCTTGTGCAGCAAGCATTATTCTTCCTCATAACAAGTTTTTAATTTTTGTATTTAATCATTCATTCTTAACATTTCTTTGAAATAAAAATTTATCCCATTCCATGACAAATTTTCACTTAATTATAGAATTGTCCAATCTGTGCTTTTGTTTTCCCTTCTCTCTTTAATTGTGAATTTTTAAAAAATGAGGAAAACTTTTTTTTTGAAAAGAATATTTTAAAAAAAATTCCAAAAAACAAATACTTGAACTTCAATCTTTCCATTTCGATTTTACAATAACATCTTTATTTTGCATTATCGAACAATGATTGTTGTGTTAATAATTTAAAATTCATGTTATCATAGAAACTTCATCAAATGCTTTTTGAATTATTATTTGTGTTCTTTCATTTCTGATTATAGATTAAATGAGTATTTTCCCTTCAACTTACTTGTCTAATGTAGTGCTGATGTTTCTCATTCTTCTCGATGAATGCTTGCACTCATTGCACTGCTTAATGCTCATGCTGTATTCCATTCTATTTTAAATACTGAATTTCAATTTCTTATGTTATACGATTATTCCAAATGAGATTTGATGGTTATGAGTTAATCATCCTCCAATATTAAAACCATCCAACCCAGCCAATATATTTACTGAAAAGTTCTTTGCCAGTTATCATTGCAGATGTTACTACAATTCTATCTTTCGATACTACCACAACTTATCATTCATTATGGATGTGGTGAGAAAACAATGCAGGAAAGTAAGTTCAATGTCACTGCAAATAATTAACGAAGTGAAAGGAATTTCGACAGAAATATTTCCACTTAATTGTTTCTTTTTGATTCAGAAATGTTTTATTGAATGAGTTAGTGAAGTACTAGTTCATGAAATGCTTGATTTGTTTCCTCATCGGATATATTGAAGCATGACACTGCTACATTTGGTAGTCTTACGGGATTTGTCAATTCAATTGCAACATTACTTGCATGTTCAGAAGTTATCGATGAGATACTCTCGAAAGCAATGAAAGATGCTCGTCAAAATATCGAAGAACTTGAACGATATCATAAATCATTACCAATGCATACTACAAGTTTGAAGACCTCAGTTCATTTCAATTCACTTGTTAGCCGCAAAAATGAAATCTAAAACTGATTAATTGATTAATCAAAATTGTTTTTTCAGCCTAAAATTGCAGATATGATGGGTGAAATACAATTGCCATTTGCAAGATCAGGTTGGTCTTCTCGAGCTGACTCAAATTTGCAGAAATTTGCTCATGCTGCACACATCTCAGTCCTCGTTACCAAAACATTAAAAAAGTTTTTTTCTTTCTTTCATTTCCAATAAATAAATGAAGTCAAAATGAACGTATTTTGGAATTTTCCAAAACTTAATATTTTGAAGGTGAGAAAGTTTTAAATGTTGAATTGTTTTTAAATTTCTGAAATACATTGCTTAGCAAATATTCCAATTGAATGCTTTAATTTTAACGAATAATTAAATATGATTTTGTGTTGCAGTGCTGGCATCAAATCAATAGATAATCCAGCACCCATTTTGAAACATATTCGAGACTACTGTCCGTTGTACGAAATTGAATGCGGAAACAGTAAGTACCGTACCATTGATGGTACCTGTAACAATATCAGACATCCAAATTGGGGCGCTTATGGTACATCGATGCAACGTATCTCTGAACCATTTTATGCCGATGGTATGCATGTTTTATGTAGTAAGTAAGGAGTAGATGAATCAATTTACTGTAAGCTAAATGATGTACATTGATCACTGCATCAGTGACATCTGAGGGTTCAACAGGATAATACGGCGTAAGAATGGTCTTCCATTAGCATATAAAACATTTAACATGAGTAACTGCAGTATTGTTACCACTGCTGTTGTTACTAGTTAACAGCTCTGCAATATCGTTCGCTTTATTGTTTTATTCTTCTTATTGCTGCTGCTCTTTTTGCTCTTATCGTTATTATTGCTTTGGTTGTTGCAGTAATAGTAGTAGTAGTCATTGCTTGTTGTTTTTGTTGCTGTTGTTTGTGCTGCTGTTGTTTGTTGTTGTTATTGTTTGTTGGTGTTATTGTCCTCGTTACTGTTTTTACTGTTGCTATCTTTTGCAGTGGTCATTGTTGTTTTTGTTATTTCTGCAGTTATTTGTTGTAGTATTTATTGTTGTTACACATTTATGTAATAAGTTTATCAGCTGGAACAGTAATATTTTACAATGCAAGAGTGGAAAGAATTTTTTTTTGGAAATTTTCATTTACAAATGCTGCAAATAATTTCATAGAAAAATTCCTCATAAAATTTACGAATAAATATAATGAATGATATAGGCGCTCCACATTAATTGCACAATGCAAAATTTATTTATTTTTGCTTAAATTTTAATTTTAATTCAAAGAGGGAACCTTCCGTTCCCCATTGTTCTAAATTTGTAATAAGCAGGAGTGGATGAATTGCGTGCTTCGATTGTTAATAACAGTGAATTGCCAAATGTGTTGCATTTGTCAAACTTGTTCGCCCTGCTAAAGCATTTAGCACAATCGAACGTGAACACGTTGACGGCTTATTGGGCACACTTTGTTTACATGGATTTAACGCATATTGAAAGTCTTCCAGCGTTTTATGGTTTGAACTGACTTTTTTTGCTGCTTCTCAGTTTTAGATGAAAAAAATTGTTGTAATGTTGGAAAAGTAACGGTCTTGAGATTATCTTCTCGGTAATTTCGACTGAAAGTGTTTATTTTAGATGAACAAACTCAGTTACTGTGTTATGCAGAAGAAACTAGGCAACATCCAGAGTGTAAGTCGGTTGTGGTACCACAAAGTGGTCCTAAATATGTGGACAGCGCATATTGGCTACCTTATAAACGTACCGCACCAGCACCACGGCCCAGATGTGAACTAGGTCCTCGTGAACAGGCCAATCAGGTTACTAGCTTTCTTGATGGTAGCGTAATTTATGGTAGTACCATGCAACAAGCACGAACACTGAGGACATTTAGAAACGGTATGTGTATTTATTTTTTATTCTCATAATGTATTCATGGTGAAAGTGAAAATTGAATTTAAGAAAACGTAAATTTCATATCATAAATTTTTCATAAACTTTTTATACAAATGATTTCAATGAAATGTGAAGAAATTCACCTTCACAGTGTTAATAATATTCAAATATTATCGCAAACAATTCCAGTAATCCAGGGAATCACTGGGATGAAAAGGTCAAAAATAGATGAACTATTTCAAAGATTTTCTAATGATTATCATCTTGAAGTAATGATATATCTTCTTTTGAAACTTAACAAAAAATCCAAAATAGAACTATTGTTTGTTGTTCATTATAATATATTACTGTCTTCTCATGTTCACCTTTTCCTGTTAGGTCACCTGAAAACAAATTCGAATTCATTGAATCGTCGGAAATTTAAAACGAATTCTGATTGCGATTCCTGGAAAAATGACGATTCATCTGGCAGTGATTACGATTATATTAATTTCTCGCCAACAACCTTTGCCCTTCGGACTGTTTGGATTCGCCAACATAATCGCATTGCTACGATTTTAAAAGTATTTCAAATTTCAACATTTTTATCAAACACAATCGGAAAGTATGATATAATAGTTTGCATTGTGGTTTATTTGAAAATGAATTATTTAACAATTTAAATTTAATGACTAGATAAATTTCATTGTACTAGTTTTCAACATTAATGTAACTTTTGGTAAATAAAATTTTTTGGACATTCTCAAAAATCTGGTAAAAGTTATTGAAATGTTAACCTTTCTTAGTTTTTAATTTTTTGGGGCCAAAAACATGAACTTGAGAAATTAATAAGAAAAATGAAAGAAACATTAACAACATGTTCCAATCGATCCATTCAATTATGATGAGCTTTTAAAATTATCAATACCTAATTGATATCTTATCGAAATCGAAATACCTTACTTCTCGTAATTTTTGATTTTTATTATGGCGAAATTTCAGACCGTAAATCCTCATTGGATTGATGAGCACTTGTATCAGGAAAGTCGTCGAATAGTGATCGCACAACTACAGCATATTACTTACAACGAATTCTTACCTATTTTGATTGGCCAAGAAAACAGGTCAAAATTCAAGTTAAAATTACAATCTTATGGATACAGTAAGGAATATGATGAAAACATGGATCCTACTGTTCTTAACACATATGCTGCTGCTGCTGGACAGGTTAATGTTTATTTTTTACAATTAGGATTGACTAGCTCAAGGTAGTTCCATCCATTTACTGACAATTTCTTCTTAAAATATTTGTTAAATCTATAGAAGCATAAAACTTTTTTAAAGTAGCAAAAATTATTACTTCCACTTTGACAGCTTTCTATTTCTTTTTCAGTTTTTCTTCACAATGTTCGGCAAAAAGAAGTTGCCGTACAAGAACAATGGTATCGAAATACTTGAAAAAGTATTAAATGAATATTTCAACGATCCAGGATTGTTGTTTTCGACGGATAGAATTAGGGAACTATTAAAGTGAATTCTCTTTCTTTGATATTATTGGAATTCTGCTACCGTATACAACCTGAAACTTTTCTGGAAATGAAAATTTTCAAGGGTTCTTATTTATTTAAAATTGTAAGCTTGAAGATATGCAGTACGAGTACCAATTGATGGGTCGATGACGTACGTAAATGATAATCGACGTAAACTTTTTGAGCGAATAAGAAATTTGAGAAATGACTTGCCAGCATTGATTCTACATATTGGTCGAGATCACGGTATTCCACCGTATACTTTCTGGCGAGAATACTGCAGTGGTAGTAAAGTAAAGATTAATTAATTCGAAATGTTCGTAATTCTGATTTTGTAATATTTTTGCATCTCCTTTTGGAAAAAAATTATTTTTGAAAATTTTTTTCGAAAAAAAAGGGAAAAATTGGATATTTGAAACAGATTCAATCATTTGATGATCTGATGGATGATTTAATCGATGGAGCTGATCTGATCAATGAACTAACAAAATTATATCGATCAGTGGATGATCTAGATTTATTCTTAATTGGTTTAGCTGAAAAACCTCTACATGGAGCATTACTTGGGCCAACATTTAGTTGCATCATTTCACTACAATTTCAAAAGGCTTCATTTTATTAATCCGTTTTTTTATTTTAAATTTTTATCAAGTTTAAACTTTTTTTTATTAACCATTTTTTGTTGATTTTGCAGTGATTTAGACAAAAATTGGTGATCGTTATTGGTATGAGAATAATGATGGAAAATTAGCATTTACGGATGAACAATTAGCTGAAATTCGGAAGACAACAATGGCTAAAATAGTATGCAATAATGTTGAACATTTCGGTATTCTACAACCTGCAATATTCCAATTAGGAAATATATATGGGTACGTGCATATCAAACATTTTTATCAGCCTAAAATTCAACAAATAGCCATGAAAATCATTGTAATAAATAATTTTTGACAGCAATTACTATAATTATATGATTTATTTTAGCTTATCTAAATTTTGTTAAACATATTTTTTGCTTTAAAACAAATTAATTAAAATTTTTTTTAAAGTAATACTCCAATTCATTGTAATGAACTATTGCAACAAGATTTGGAGTTTTCCAAATGGTACGATGGATCAATTGAAAAGTTACACATGCCTTTAACAGAAGCAACAATTGCGCAAGCAATTGAAATTGGTATAAAAGAAGTTAAACAACGTCGAACACGTGAACGACGTAGTATCCGTGAAAGTATAATTCCTGCTTTTTTGTCCTTTTCTTTTTTTTTTTCTAAACTTTACTTATACCGTGAATGACTAAAACATATTTTGTTTAGCATTACTTCAATTGAAAATTCAATAATTCAATAAATTACGCTAATTACTATAATTTGAAATTACTGTAAAAATCATTAAGTTGTTCGAAGTTATAAAGCTAAAATTTAATGTGAATTAAAAAATGGGAGGAGTACTTTTTTTGTTCAAAATTTTGCACTGTACAAGCTGCTTTGCTTAATTAGTTATAATAATTATTTATTTTGTTAGAAGGATTGGAATTTCGAAATTTCGGTAATCGATAGCTAGCTAATTGTCAGTATAACTATTAATCAGTTGACTAACTACTACTATAACAATTAATTGATCGATAATGACCGATGACTGATAACCAGGTCACATTTTGATAGTTTCAGATCAACAATTGTATAAATCTGGTGACCCGTTACTGTCTTACGGTAAAATGATGCGTGCCAAGGATGAAGCAATTGCAATCGCCAAAGTATCGGACGTATTCCTACAGGTTACCAAAAATATCATCACTGAGTAAGCTTTAGATTATTTCACAGATAATTTCATGATTTTTCGAATTAAAAAACTGCAAAGTATTAATTAAAAAAGATTTTTCAACATAAGGCATGCAACTGTTACAGTATTCGCTCACAAACTAATAGCAAAAAGCTTGATGAAATGGATTTGAATAAAATACAAAACTTGATGTCACAAATTGATGTCAGCTTGTTAGTTTTTTTCCATTCTTTCCAGGAAATTTTAAATTTCGAGAAATATAAGGTTAAATTTATGCTCATTAATAAATTTAATTATCGAATTACATTAACTTAATGGTAATAATAATTCATCGCGATTTCATTCTAAACGAGCTGAAATTTTATCGAATTATGGAAAAAAGGAAGGAGTAAAAACTGCCTTAGCATATATCAATGTTCAATTTTAAAATTAAATATCATTGAAAAAAATGGTATAAAAAAGGAATGAAATTTTTTAAATTTCAAATGATTTTTCTAGATTCATAAGTAAAATTGAACCATTTCTTGGACATGGAGGATCATTGGAGAAGTGTTTACCGAAGAAATTGCCATGCGATGAAAGCACTCCGTACCGGACGATGTCAGGATGGTGTAACAACCTGCAGAATCCTCATTTCGCGAATGCTTTCGGCTCACTCATGCATCTTCTACCACCTGTTTACGAAGATGGTTTCTGTCTTTTGGTTACAAAAACTCTTTCACTCAAAAAAATAAATAAATAAAAAATGAGGAAGGACAAACATAATCAGTCAGTGATTGATATTATACTAAAATAATTCCACATTAATAGCAAAGGTGGTTTTTAATTTCAGTTAAATGATAAAGTTTGAAAATTTAGTGAGCAAAAATAATTGGTATCAAAAAATGAGTCGAAGACTGAAAGGGCAAAGTTATCTTATCGTTAAGAATGTCGGAAATCATTTAGGGAGATATATTTTTCGCGCTTATAAGAATTAATTAGACTTTAAAAAAATTCGCTAATAACGTATCAAAGACCAATTAAACACGATAAACACATACAATGAGTAAATTTTGGATCATGCAGACGAAACGTACAATACGTGAATTTTGGCAACCACGTAAATAGATGAAATTTTGCAAAACGGTGCTTTAGCTATGTATGCGGGATTCTGAGCAATCATAGTTACAGTTAAGTTCAGTTGAGGACTTTTGATGGTACTAGCAGATTGTCATATACTACAGTACAGCGTGCTGATCAAACCTTTTTTTAACAAATGAAAAATGATAAATTGCCATCATTTGTAATGAAAATTAAAATTTACTGAAGCAAGCTACTGATATCCAAGAATTCAGGAATCGATATCCCACGATCGAAGTCTGTAACAGGTGGTTTGCTACCATCAGCACGTGTCATTTCAAATGCAATACATTTCGATTTACCAATTAGTCAGCAGAAGTTCACCCTTATGATTATGCAATTTGGACAAATTCTCGACCACGAATTAACACATTCACCTATTGAACGAGGTAATCAATAATTAATTATGCAAATTAACTTGAATTATCAAAAATTGCAAAAAAAAAAACTTCCATACAACAACCAAACAAAAGCGTATGATAGAAAAAAATATCTTCCTGTCATGAGCAAAAAAAATCGATCATACAGTTATAGATTTTTAGATAAAAATCCAAATAAAATTTTTTGTGAAAAGCAAAATACTTACCTTCTGTGTTGTAATTTGATAAAAGTAACTCAAGAGACCAAAGTTCACGAAAAAATTCTGATTCTTTTCTTTTTTTAAGCAAAAAAAAAAATTATCTTTTAGTTTCACTCAAATTGTTGCATTTACGATAAATAAAATGATTCTTTCATTGATGATTTAATGTTGAAATTTGAATAATAAAAGTTGGAAATTGAATTCCATCAAATACTTGAGATAAGCTTAATGAAACTAATTATTGGAATTCAGGACCTGATAACGAAATACTGAACTGTACACGTTGTGATTCACATGAAACTCTTTCGACACACTGTATGCCATTACCGGTACCATCCAACGATCCATTTTTTCCAACACATACCGATGATGGTGAACGACGATGTTTACCCTTCACTCGATCACTTATTGGACAACTAAATCTTGGTTACCGCAATCAAATCAATCAGGTTACTGCAGAAATTTTTCTTCACGCTCTTTTCAAGAAACATTAATTTTTTATTTTTATTTTTTGTTCTTCTTCTGTTAGCGTTTGTCCCACTGAGATGCGGGGTCTACTACTTTGGAGCGTTGTCTCCATAGGTCTCGGTAATGTGCCACGTCAGACGATAGTCCAGCAAGTCCCGATTTATCGTATCTTGCCGTCGTTGTCTTGGCCTTCCTCGGGGTCGCTTGCCTTCCATTTCGAGCTGAAGTGCTATCTTAGGAAGCTTCTAGGTATCGGCTCGTAGGGAGTGACCATACCATTCGAAGCGTAACTCTCGGAGTTTGTCAGTGATGGGCGCTATCCCGTAT
>JABVXS010001281.1:0-16297 GCA_013365335.1 Madathamugadia hiepei | reverse complement strand
TCGTTTTCACACCAGTATCAGAGGCGGAAGGACTCTACGAACTGGGCCTACAACAAGGAGAGAAGACGCCATTGTTCTCACAACTTTAGAAAAAAATAAAAATGTAATTATGACTTCTAATTCACAACATCAGTAAAATATTTGAAAGCATATATTTGTTCAATAAAAAAGTAGCTTGAATCAATTGTTTCAGAATTCGAGTTTACTGAATTAAAATGATAAAGAAGCCGGTACGTGCTGGCACATCCACATAACGAATTTTTCGGAACTTTTATGGCATTCTACGTGAAATCCATTGGAAGTTTCCTTACAATGAAGAGAATCGTGCAATGAACTTTGCAACTGATAAAGTGATCAATTTCGCTCTGATAACTGATTGACCGCAAACAGCGATGAAAAAAAGTAAAAGCAAACCGATGGGTTTCCGTCCAATTAAATCGCTTTGAAACTGCGTATCACCCAAGCAAGACTCTAAATCCGATTGCATGCTAGCAATGGACGAGTTGGATCGAGCCGATTGTGACGTACGAGATCGTGGCACTTGCAGGTAGTTGGTCGAAAAGATTTGAAGATGGTCAGGTGATGAAGCACCTGAAAATGAGGAAGATCCTCAATTTTTCAAAATCAGTCATATGTTTTTATCAAGCTGTGAATCTGCTGATAAATGAGATGTATTCATTAATGATGAGAAAAGAACGATTTTTTACAAAATTAATGGGAAATAGCGGTCCTAATTATTTTGCTTAAGACTTCATTTGCTTCACCGAAATGTTACCATAGTCTCTATCAGATGTTCTCGCTTTTTGAAAATTTTCCAGCTTTCCTTCGATCAATTATATTTAAATCAATCTTCTCATTCGGTTCCGATTAATTACGATTTTCCGGAACTTCAATCATATAACTAAAGAAATGTCCAAAAAGACAAAACTGTAAAAAGTCGCACAAAATTCTTGGGTATTTTAACTTGGATAAATGGAAAAATTAAGCATGATGAGTGTCTCCGGATGTAAAATAAGAAAGGTCGGAAAGTGTTTTACAAAAGGAAACGGTTGAAATTCAGGAAAGGAGATGACGGTGCTCTCAGAAAACAAAGTAAGAGGAAAGTTCAAACGGCGAAAAAGAAAGAAAAGAAAGTAAAAAATTAAAGACTGAACGTTAAATTCTTTGTTAATGTAAAAGTTGCAAAGCTCTCAATCAATTATAGCAAAGTAAAATTATGCTACTGAAAATTCTGGTGGATACAGACCGGTCTCTTTCTTCTTCCCTAAATTTTAACTTGATTTATTTGAAAAGTCATCACCTCCACTGGCTTAATCCCTCTATAATCAACCGTTGCCGATATTTTTTGAGGTGTCTTTAATGCACCGATTATTATTTTATTCCTTGGCGAAATTAAATGTTTCTGCGGATTATATGTAAAATCATTAACATATCCCTAAACATTTTTGCAAATTATTCAGCAATTTTTTTAATTTAAAAAATCTAACTGAAATAATTTTGTGCTTGTTCATTTAACAAATTTTTTACATTTTGCTTCGAGAATTTTTAATTCTTGCCATAATTTAATACCATAATCAAAGTTTAAAAAAATCAGAATGAATGACTCAATAATTTTTACTAGTATTTCTTATTTGACCATTAAAGCTTTCCAGAAATCGATTCAGATATTTTTTATTCAAATTGTCATATCAATATGTAGTTTGCTTCTACAAGATTTGAAAACTGAAAACTGCATTGACAGCAGTAAATAAATCAAATTATAACTGCCAAATTAATGGATTTCGAAGATCGAATAAGAACAGCTGATTTAAAAGTTTGCAAAGCTAACTTACAGTAAAATATTACCTCAAAAGTTTCTAACTATGGTCTAATTCAGAAATTTGTCTACTTAATCAATCTTACACTTAGGCACTTTAAGATTAGATTTGACAAATCAAGACTACCACTTAAATGACCATTTCAGATATGAGACTCAATTCTAATATGTGACCCATAAAGATGGTTTAGTATTCTGCGCGAGTTGATCACTTACACAGAGCTCATCATCAGATTTTTGCTACTTCAGTTTCCGGTCATTTGATATTTTTTATTCAAATTCATCATGAATTAATTCAAACTTACTGCTAAACATTTGGAAATTTAAGGAAATACACAAACAAACAGGTCACAGCTTTACTAGTCTACGGAAGTGAACCTTCTTACATGAAGGCCTCAAATTACAAATGCCTTGAGAGTCCAAGAAGCGCTCACTATTATCACGTATGGGAAATATCACCCACTCAGCCCCCATGTACAGAAAATGGATTAGCCTGGTAAGAATTGGTAGTGCTTTGATTTTGTTGTGATAGTACTCTTGAGGAAGCTTCCGACTGCTTGACGGCCGTTGATGCAGAACAAAAGGCTGGATGATGACGATGTTACATTTAAAGCAAAGTCACAGTTGGCAGATATCTGAAGTGTGATTTTGACTCAGACAAAGCCAACATAATTTCAATTCTCGCACTCTTTGGGAACGTGCGTCCGATGTAAAGAACGCTTTGCAAAGGTGTGGTCTGTGCCATTTATCTTCTTCAATTGTTTCTTCTGGTTTGATATCCACCAACAATCGCGGCTACAATATGTAGTACTATTTGTAATCATGACCCCATCGAAAGCTTCTGGAATGTTGAGTTAATGGGTATTAAACCAGAAGAATCAATTGAAGATCAAATTGCACAGGCCACACCTTTGCCAAGCGTTCTCTACACCGGATGCACGTTCCCAAAGAGTGCAAGAATTGAAATTATGTAGGCTTTGTCTGAATCAAGACCTCACTTCAGCTGTATGTAAAGTGCGACCTTGCTTTAAATGTAAGCAGTCATTATCCAACCTTTTGTCCCTCATCAACGGCCGTCAAGCAATCGGAAGCATCCTGAAGAGTACTGCCACAACAGACCCAAACCACTACTACCAATTTTTACCACACTAATCCATTTTCCCTCTTGACAAAATATCTGCTGGATTCTCGTTCGTTGGTACATATTTAAAGGGAATTGGTGCTTCTTGCATTCTTTCAGACGATTTCTCACGAATCTTGTCAACTTAGAAGTACTGCATAGCCAGCTTAGCACAACTTGTGGATCGGTCTATACCGTAATGGGCAATTTCTTATCGTGGAACTCCGTTCGAATTGTTGATGCTAGAGGTGTTGCCACTACAATCGCTAATAGTTCTGCTCGTGGGATGATGGTTGTCTTAATAGGTGCTAGCCTCTATTTGGCTATCAATAAAAAAGGTTTTTCACCTGGTGTAACAAGATAAGCTACTGCTGCATAAGTCTTTATTGAGGCATCTGCGAAGATCTGTACTGAACTATTTCCGTTCTTCGTAGTGCATCTTTTAATGTAAATGATTCCTTGGTCCACTTAACGATGATCAAAAAATTCAATGGCTAAAGTATACAGCTAAAAAAAACTCAAAAAAGGACAGGTTTAAGCGACTTCTATGATCATGAAAGGATGTTAATTCAAACAATCATACTAGGGAAGCGTGAAAATAACGTGAGCAACGTGAACCTTTTGATAAGTTTGGGAGTGTGCCATTACGTTTGATATTTCGCTTTGTACGCATCTTATTATCACCGATATCGCTCATACTACGAACACTATTACGTCGAAAATCATTATTTGCTGACAGATAAATCCCACTGTTTGTTGAAGATTGCAAAGTATCGTTATCGGCCAGTTCCGCCGAATGAGTCAGACGCGGTTCTGTAAACTTATTTTTCATAAGTGAAAAGGTCGTACGAGATCATAAACGAAATTTATATTTCAATGAATAAATTGACAGTTTCATCCACTTGGATACCAATTTTAAAAATTTTTAGCAGATACCAGGATGAATGATTATTCGGAACTATTTGAATAAAAAACTATGAGAAAACGTTCCGTTTCACAACATTCTTATGTAATGTGCCGAGAGAATTGGTGGAAGAGCGGAATCACCTTGACTAGTAATTCTAATCGCTGACGCTGATCCAAACAATTGGAAAGCAAGAAAACTATTGTCGGAATAGAACCAAGGAAATCACCGAATCAAGCTTAAGCTCATTAAGTGATATGTACGGATCACAGTCTAAATCTCCGTCCTCCCAACCTTTGAAAGACATTTTTAAATTTTTCAAAACTTCAAAATTAAGGGAGAAAAGGTGCTGAATGCATTGAACAGGAAGGCTGAAAAACTTTTTTTGTGTCGCAAAAGGCGTGCATTTCCCAGTGAATTATAAATAACCGTTATGGATCGTTGGCATGCTGTTAATGCAATGAGCATTGAGTTTGAAAAGGTCAGAGATATTTAAGTCGCCGGGAAAATGAATAGGCACACACCGACAGACTGATACTGCTAGCAAAGTGAATTAAAAGTAATTTGTTTCGTCTCATTTGAAGGAATGTGAAAAGCATTCATAAGTGCTATTTGAGAAAATAAAGAAGAGTTTCATTTGGAAGGCCTTTTATAACATTTATTTCGGAATTAATAAACTTTGATTTGAACAAAAATGTCTTCAAATGAAAAATCAAGGTGGATTATAAAATGAATAATTCACAGTTAATTAGGAACTTTGGTCAAAAACTGATGAATCAAATGATTGTTAATGTTGTCAAATTCAATGTATCAGAGATATTGAAATCGATTTTGATTAATTGAACGGCTTTTTCAAATTTAATTTGCTAATTATCGAAAAATACTTTCAGTTGCACCAAATTGAACGAAATTTTATTCCAAATAGCCTTTCTAGAAAAGGAGAGAGATTTTTTAATTACCGGAAATTGCAGATGAAAACATAAATTAGATATTTGCAGTCGAAAGATGAGAAAAGACAATTGCTAACTAATTGAACATAATTAATAATGAAACAAGTTTCTTCTCGATCTATTCAAACGACTTTGAAAATCTTTCTTCCTCTTTTTGCTTCATATTTCCTCCCTTCCGTCCTTCATGCAAGGCTTCCGCTTATCACAAGAAGCCATGACACAAAGAAATCTAATTTCTTAGCCTCTGTCTTGTTCGAAACCAAAAATGAAATTATGATGTGTGAAATACAAATTCATTTATTTTATCATACAAATGTCGTTCTTTGTTCAAAATGATCGTTTTTGTTATATTTGAAATGCATTTATGTGTATAGACCGAGAAACTTAAAAAGTGCTGTTGAAAGTACTTAAAAATTAACTTTTCGCGAATTTTTAAAATTTTCGCTTTGCTTTATTTCCAATGTTTTTTTTTTTTTTTTGTTTTTGGAGGGAACAGTGGCTGCTGAAGGATGTAAGTAACGTAAGGTAAGGGAATTGGTTTGATCAATCGCCGGATCATACTTATCAGTCATTCCACTCAAACAGATGTTGTCTATTTCTCACTGATAATGCAAGAGTAGGAATGTGCACAACTGTTTCCATTTGTTCTTCTTTTAACTTTTCAAGTCAAAAATCTCGTAACGATGATTTGTAAAGATTGAAATGCAGAAAGTAATTGAACTTGTTGAAACACTGTAATAAAGAGCCTATCTTAGTCTATCACTGTATGGCATTTGCTTAATCTTTGTCGATCATTGTTACAAGAGTTTTAAATTGGAAAGTTAAAAATGACTGTAAGCAGTAATTAATAATCTAGGATCATCCCAATTGGTTAACAAAAACCCTCTTCACAAAATTTTTAATTAAGTATCACTCTAAATAAAAATTATGGATATGATCTAAAAAACTACGCTTTAATTTTTTAGAGTTGAAAACGAACTATGTTGAATGGAAAAAAATGAACCGAAACGAAGATAAAGTTATTTGCCTATTGATTTAAAATAAAAAAAAGAAATGAAGAAATTCTGAGTTGAAATTTGTTAAAAATTGGTTCAGCGCACTTGACTAATATTGAGTAATTAAAACATGAATTTTTAATATTTTATTAGACTTTTCGAAATTTTCAACAATTATATTTTGCAATTGTTGTACCAACAGATTGTAGCTCAGTTAAAAAAAATATTCAGATGAAATATTACAGGAATGGATGAAGCAAAGTGTTGGGATAAAAACGAAATTAGATTTTCATTTTTTATAAAGATTAGGGTGTCCTAAAACATTGATTAAATTTCGATAAGGATTCCGATAAATAAAAAAATAACAAGCCCAAGTTGTTTGCTCAGCGTACACGAAAAATTAAGAAGAAAACCTGAATAGTCATTCGGGGAGGATTGTTGTTGATAAATTCGAAATGCGCTGTTGGCAGATTGATCTTCATCAGAGTTCCGTATGTTTGTCTGCTGTAAGAAAAAACCTAAGGCAAAGTCCATGCAGTGGAGAAAACTTTACCGAAACTTCGAACATTCTCTGATATTCCAAAAGACAAGATTACACGTAATCCGTGTAATTTTTCAGAAAGCAAAAAAAAAGAATTCGAACTTAGAACTTCCAAAAATTATTCCATTTCTTTTGAAGAGAGCTGAAGAAATATGTGATAAGTCAAAGAATGAAGTTGTAATGAAATTGAAAAGCAAATTGAAAGCAGTCATGGATTTCCATGAATTTTTTTTACATTTTTTGTCTTTTATTTTTTGTTTATTTGTTTATTTCTTTTTAATTTGCAGGAAAACAAATAACCAGAAAAGGAATTCAGGAAAAGCACAAATGAGTTTTTGTGACAATTGAAAAGAAATTTAGGAAAAGAAGCGGCATCTTTTGATCACATCAGAAAGTAGGTATCGCCCATTAATCAAGTTCCGAATATTATCTGATCAGGCCTGATATTATATGCCTTTCAGTGATTTGCATTCAAAAATTGGTTTTTTAATTTTAGGAATTTGTTGGATTTATTTTCTATCCATTAGAAAGTTATCAATGAGTCATCACATGCAAAATCGATTTCACCTCAAGACCAGCTATCATATCATTCCAGACAAATTGCAATTCAATTGATTGTCTGTCCACTTCATTTTCATCCATTGTTTATTAATTATTGTTGCATTGCCTTTGACGTTTTGATCGTTCCTTTTTCGATCACTGCCAATTTTAATTAATAGTGCCACCTGCACCTGCAATGATAACTTCACTTGTTTAATTTTGCCGCAAATTCAATTCGTCCAATTTTATTAGCATTGAATTCATGAAATAGAACTGCGATTAATAATTAAGCACAAATTAAGTTTAGCAACACATCAAAACATGCATGGGAAACATGTGCTTAAAGTTGATGTACCCGTTAAAGAAGTGGAATGGTTTTAGAACATAGTGCGGTTAAGATATGAACTGAGACCGTTAGCATGGTGGTCGTAAGTAGTGTCACAGGTTGTTTCCATGAAATGAATAGATTTGAAAGGATTCTGAGTTCTCTTCATGCCAAAGTATGCATCACTTCCTGCTCTCTCTAACTGCCTTTTATTATTTTTACTTGTTCACTAATTTTTATGAACAGAATATCAATCGCCACGCGATTTTTTGTCCATTAATATACATGAAGAAGCATTGGGAATGAGGCGAGAAATTCGCTGAGCAAGACAAAACAACGATAGTTCATTCCACTTCAGTTCCACACAACTAAATAAATTGTGGAAAACCCAACGTCTAAATATTCTGCAATAATCAAAGCAAAAACTCAGCTGACTTGAGCTTTTGAGAGTTTGAGATCCAAGCAACTTTTTTCTTTACCGAGCGTTACTAAATGTCGAAAAGTGAAATCACACATCTAAAAACGATGAAAGGGCGTTGAATACCAACTCGTCCATCATTTTGCATCATAACTCTTGTCACGCCAATATTGGGTTCGTTTGCGTTTGAAAAAGTGCAAAATTCAAGAATGCTGGTTACTCGAATTTTCCATTTTCGTTTACATTTTGATTGACAAATGTTTGAATTTATCCTCACTTCTATTTCAGCGTCTGATTTATGATATTATCTGATTATTCAACTTGGCAAACAAACCTTAATTGCAGAGAACAGTAAATTAAGCAGCAAAAGTTTTATTCGTTAATTGATCAAAAATAAAATTTAACTAGCCTTTTCAGAGTAAAATTTCATAATCGCATTAGAAAGTCAAGTGGAATATTTGCTTTTCTGCTTCATTGCTTTGAATAAATTAATCATGTAATGTTTAAATTTCACCAAAAATTCCGAATTTTCGAAATGATTGCAGCAATATATTAGGATTTGATTTTGGCTTCTTCAAAACAAGGTGCAAAGGCAACTTAAAGTGTTCATTTGGTTAAGTTGAAAAATCAATGTAATATTCAGTCTGAGTAGGATAAAGTGTGTCATCATCGTCTTACTATTCGTGTTACAAGAAATTTCGATCAGTCAGTTTCAGAGGGAAAATGATGAAGAAGTTACTATTCAAATCCTAATGAATTACTGTAATAGTTCTATCTTGCCAGTTTCTTTAAATAAGATATAACTATCAGCTAGTTCTAAATAAGTTTAAATTAGCACATACTTCTAAGGTTTGCGTCAAATTTTTGGCGGGAAGCATTAACTTCTTTCCTTCAATAAATGAAATAGATTTTTAAAAAAAAGTCAACTTGAAACATGGAATATTTCAGTACTCTCAAAGACATTGGTCTTACTACAAGCTAACCTTGGGAAATAGAAATTCGCAATTCTTTATGGAAATCTGATTCCGAACTGCCTTGGCAAGAGAGACTGACTTCAAAAGAAAGTAAAACAACAAGTACACTTTTCGTTGTGGAAAACAATGAGCCAAGGATCGGGTGCTTTCCTGGAAAGGGTGTTTCAAAAATTTACCTGTATCCTTTCTTAAATGTCCTCAAGGGCAATACAGTTATTAAAATTTTCTAAAACAAAGAAGTGAAATTTGCTGTTTCTTATTAATTCTATCACTGTATTTACAAGTCATGAATATCATATCAATTTGCTGCTACTTTTACCTAATTTTTCTCATATTTCACAGCGCTTGCAGAATCATAGATTTATCCTTAATTTGAATGCTATCATATTTTAGATTTCGGAACATATTCAATGATCGATTAATAATGAAATTTGTTGGAGCAGAAAGACCTATGCAAATTCTGTAATATTCCCAGTTTCTTAACTATTAGAAGCTAAAATAATCTAGCCAACAAATTTTAAGAAAGACGACTCTCCTTCGAATTTCGAATAAGACATTTCATAGCAATTATGAACCGAAATCATTGCATTCAAACACTCTTATACATTTCAAAAAAATTGTTTAGCTTAAAAATAAATTGTGATTTTGTCAAGAACAGCATTTTACAACTTGCCATAGTGCTTCCTTCATAAGCTTGCACCATCATTATCAAATGGATTGGATCTTTTGATGCCGCACGAAGATGAGCTGTCTCGCCGAGAAAAAAATTTTGGATTTATTCCTTAAATTAACATTTAACTTCAGGCAATGATTGATAAATAAATGACTCAAAAATGTGTGATTTGAAAGATGAAATTTTTTGAAATTTTGAAAGCAAGAAATGCCATCAGCGAATTTTCAAGATACTGAAATTGGGAATTAGCAAATCAATGGAATTTGATGAAATATAATGGAAAAATGGAATTGAACAAGCGATCTCTTTTTACTTATTGCTCAATGCATGCCTCTAAAATTTTGCAGGCTAACTACTGCAATTTGATTAAAGTGAAGTGCATGCATCAGCGAAGCTTGTGCACTTAAATAATGAATGAATAAGAATCCATGCCTTGATAGATTTTTTTATGCAAAATATTTGGGTATAAGTGGAAAGGTAAATTATAAATTGAGACTTGCCAGGCCTCGTTAAATGGCATTACAATTAACTTTCATAAGCACCATGCTTCAGAACTCTAAATCTGCAATGACTTTGGGCTAGAATGTTTGGATTAGCTTAGGATTCAATGTAAAAGCTTTGACTCATTCATGCCGGGAATGACTGAGAGCAACAACAAGAAAAACAATAACGGGAAACGGCTTAGACTCCAAATGTTGGGAAATTTTAAGATTAAACGAAATCAAAGGTAATTAGCACTATTTCTTAGTACTTTCAGGTGGCCACGAAGAGAGTCTGCGAAAGAAAAAAGACAGAAAGTAACAAACTTGCTAGCCAATCAATAAAATGTCAATGTCTATTCTGAAAATGTGCAAATTAAAAGAAAAAATTGACAAGTATGCAGAAATTTCGCCATAAAGTTTTTGGTTAAAAAGCAGGAAACTTTGTAATTTGAAAATACAAAGTCGATAGAAGCTTAGTCTTGTTAATTCATTTTTCAATCTAGATGGGATGCTTGTGCATACCAAGGTTCTATTTGAAATCAGTGGGGCAGCAATTTATCATCAGCTTGTCTTCTTTCATCCATAGCTATTACCAAAATACGCTCGCTTTATTTTTGAATAGTATCAAATTCATCCCACGAGCTTTTTTTATTTACTTTTGAATAAAAAGATTCGGAAGGAATACCACAGTTTTTTTTTCGTAACAAGAAAAGTGGAATTCAGGGAAGACTAACCCTTCACTAATTAATTATAAGAGGTAGTAACTACGGGCTGCTAGTTGATTCTCTAGCTGTAATTAATTTTTGCAGTTTTTTACTATCATAAAATGATCTCAACGCTAAACTTGTTTACACTGTCATGTAAGCCTGACGTCAGTTAGTCAACATGGCGAACACAAGTGGCCAACGAGATGTTGAAAAAAATTGGTTTACTTCGAAATTTTTTTTATCGATCATAAAGCAATAAGCTAAAGATGCTTTGGAGAAAATACGAACTGGAAACGAAGAGATTAGTTAAACGATGTATTTTAATAGCAATTGTAAACTGAAAGTTATCAAAAAAGTTGAAAAACAACAAGCTGAATTTTGGAAAATTTTTTTAGACCAAAATAGTAACGTAAAACATTTACTTTAAACATGAACTTCAAACATTTATTTAATGCTTCCATTGCTAACAAATGCAGATTTTTTTGGAAAATGAAACTCATAATAAATGAAAAATTGGAATAAAAATTTTATTTTGCTAGAAATTCGGCAATAAATTAATTAAGAGAAAGAGACAATCCTATCTAAAAGCGCTCAAATTAACTATACTAAATGTTCTACGTCACTATTTTGGTCTAATTATTTGTGTCTTTTTTATAAAACTAGATTATTTTAACTTTTCAAAGTTCAATGGTTGAGTGCGTAGAATGTTAAGCTCCCACAAAGTATCGATATAGCAGTAAATGTATTAATCAGTTTACAGCATTCAATGAATTGGATCAAATTAGATCCGAGTAAAGTTGAACTAAATTGGAAGAAACAAATTCATTGACTGCTAAGATTAGAAATGGTCCACTCTACGCTGATTTGCAATGGATCACCCACTGCTCAAAGTTCATAAAACAGAAAGTGCTGAAGGAATGGAAATTTTTAAAAGTGGAATAAGAATGGTGGAAACGTTGTTCTGTTCAGCAGTCCCATACTCTTTTATTGACTCCCTCCCATTCACAAAATGAAAATGCAAATTCAGGAATGACCAAGAAAGAATGTGCTTCCCGAGATCCTTGACACTTTCTTCTTTAGATTGAAGATAAGTAAATGACAAAGTGATAGAATGTTGCAGAAAACTCAAAACGAACATTATGAAATATTGTAGCAGAGAACAAAGAACCATTTTAAAAGCAAAAGTGCGCAGTTATCGATCACTGGAAGAATCCTTTAACTCTTGGTAGAATTTGTAGTATCAGTGATCCAGTACGATTTTGCGTAAATATGTGACAAAAAAAATAAAATTATTTTTTTATCGACCGTAAGCGGTCGGTTCCCGGCGACAGACCTTAGGGATGGGTCGGCCGGGCAAATCTAGTCGCAGTCGCATGAATGCTAGGGCGTACTCCAACAATTACGCGCATGGACGAGTGTATGCGAATCATGAGCAAGGGTTTCTGGACGAAGCACAGAACTGTGACGTTGAGTTACAATAGCGAACCCTACAATCACGTGGGACAAAAGCTAAGATGTGAAAATAAACTACAGCCTAAATTTATAGTATTCAATGACGACTGATTTTGAGAATCCCTGCATTCCAGAAAGCTTAATTAGCTGAATGATAATGCGAGGAGTTAATTAGTCAAAGGTAACAACATCACACTGAAGTTCTCCCAGTTTACATCCACAATAATGAGCACAAATATACTAAATTTGAATTCTTTAGATTTGCAACGATTTTCTTGAAGGAAAAAGAGATTCCGCTGCTCAAAATTAAAAAAGTATTTGAAGGTAGTCGATTACCTTCTGAAGATATCGAACGTTTCCCGCTGTATAAAATGAAAAATAAAAGGAAATCACTGAGCACAAAACAAATCCTTAACATAGCGACTAGGATACTCAATCAGACTTCCTTTGTCTTATTTTTAAAATTGGCCTATTAATGCTCTCTCTATTTGAAAAACTTCCAAACTAAATCAATACTTTCGGCCATCTACTCCGAGGCAAATGCAATGGTCCTACTATACTATACCTTTAGCGCGATGCTCTTCCTACCACACTAACAGTTCCATTAACTCAAACATATATATTTTCAACTGCTGTGGCTGATAACTTTAAATCTTTCACCACGAAGAACGAATTTTCTTGGAAGCAGCTCATTCAAACAAACAAATATTCTGAGCAAAGAGGTTTTGCAGCTGGAAAAAAATGATTAGAAATATGCTATAAAACAGAAACGAGAGAAAGCACTGGACATAATAAAGATGAACCCTTTATACAAACAATTTCCAGGTATGCAGAAGTAATCGATTGGAAAACTAGATTCATAAGAAATTGCAAATATTTCATGGATGTTGAGTAATACAAAAATAGCTTTCATACGATTTCATTTTTCGAAGAACATTACTACTCGTATTTACGTAGCAACTTTCGAACTTTCAAAAGATCACATTTGCCTTTGACTGACAGGAACCATAAGTTATTTAGTGCCTGCCGACTTATTTTATTGTCGACGCCAACATAGTAGTTGTTGTTCACAATATAAGGTTGCAGACGAGCTCGCTCCGACTCCGATAATTTGAACCATTTCCCATCTGCTATGTCAGTCCATTCAAACTGACGACACACTAATCCGAAGTACTGGCGACGACACAGCTGGTCCAGAACATCCTGTCATTATAAACATATGCATGTACCTATTTTAGCTCAGAGATAGTTTCGAACTCGACCTTAGATGAGCATGTTGTGATGACAGTCCACCATTATCCGAATGCTCAAAAATTATTTAAACTGTTACCCAAGTAAACTTCATGAATTCAGAACACATTATTGTTCCAGATATTTTTAGTTTGATACTCAAATGGATAAGATCTATTTTAATTTATAATTTGCAGGATATACCAAAAAATTTCACCTGGTCATACAATCTTGGATCCTTTGAAAGTTGCCAATTTAGTTCACGCATTAATTGCAGAGATGCATTTGAAGGATAAACGATCATTGGATCAAATGCATACGACAAACCGTGATCTGGATAACCTACAATTCACAGTAGTGTAACTGTTGCGTACAAACATTTGGCAAAGTACTGCACTTGAACCTAAATATTATTTTATTCTTGTGCCTTCTTGTTCAAATTGCATCATATTTGATTTCTACACAAAATTAAATTTTTGTTTCAAAAAACAACAAAAACATATTAAGCTTATTGATTGATTTTTCTCCTTTCAATTTTCTAGAAAATATGAACCTTTTGCCGGTACAACAATGTCAGCATCATTGATCAGTGTTTGGTTTTGAAAAAATTCCATGGGATCACGTAGCCAAATTGCATCGGTTTCAAATAAAATAAATGGTAGTTTGAGCTATAACATACTAATTTGGAGAGCGAAATTACAGGAACTGTGTATGCACATGAACAAAGAAACATCTGTATAAGTCAGACCTGCACAAGCATCAACAAAAGTTGTGAACGAAGACTGAGCAGATTGATATAATTTTGTCGTCCCCAACTAAGTGGACCGTTGTAATCACTGTGCACGTTAATATGAATGCATTTCACTTCTCCCCATGTTTTTTGGATCACTTTGCACGATTCTGCATTCAAGCCCACAATCAACGTTTTCCGGTGAATTGATGTTCGAAATGGTGCAACGTTACATAACCAGTTCAGAGTCAGATTTAGGTACGCTCCATTGATTAAAGTAAACAACAAGAAGTCACCCGATTTTGAAACCGCTGTAGCCTCACGTTTAAAATTCTATAATTTGTAACAAAAAGCTGTAATCTCTCGATTATTTGCAAATATAAGCACCACTTATGCGCGTAACGCTTCATTCTGCAAAAGCGTCAATCTTTTCTAGTATGCAAATGAAAACTTGCATAATGAACGTCTCCAAATCAGCATTATTTCTTTTCGCGCAATTACATAAAAATTTCGCATATTATAACCGCATCAACGATATGTGATTGATAAAAAGACCCTTGATGATTTCACTGTATAAGTCTCAAATTACCAATCAAAAATAATAAAACAGTGAAAAATGATTCGAAAAATATTTGCTTGGTAAATACCTCAAAGAAATCGGTGGTGATTACTGGCACTTTTTGTATTGGTGGTTTGACTGGATGAAGTGTTAAATCATTTTGTTTTTTCGGACTCACTGGCTCAACCGATCTAGAAATTAAGAATCGAAGTTTTAATCAGAAGTGGGTAAAATTAATTGTTGATCATAGCATTGAAATCTGAAATATTATAAAACGGATGCGATAACGAGCAAAAAGAACATACGCAACAATATCTTCCTCAACTCTGTCAATCACATTTTCAGAACGATCTTTAACAATTAGTGGACCATCAGAAAGTTTCTTTTTTGAAGGTTTTGTGTGTTCCATTACATGCACGTTGTCCACCACTGTGACAATCAGATGCAACACAAGGTATACCGCAAACAACTGAGCACCTATTCGTGTCCATCTTGGCAACATCGGGCATTACCACATCTCCGTCGAACTGCAAAAATTCTTGATATACAAAAAAGACAATTTATTTTGCTATGTAAAACTTCGATGTAACTTTTTCTGGACGGAAAAACAGCTCCCATTTTAAAAATATGACGGAATTCCACCAGCATCAGCTTCCTTTCCTTCCCAGGAATAATCGAGAAAGTAAAACATATAACCTATTCCACTTATGCATTTTACCACCATCCTTATCATCATTCTCTCCGATAGTTCATGTTAATAGAAGCTGTAAGGTATCAGTACAAATCCAGTGAGGCGTTTCGTTGAAAATTTTATCTCATGATTTCTTCAGGAAGAATCGCACGATCAAATTAGGAGACTAATTATTTTAAGCCTTCTGATCTTTGATATGAATAAAAAAACCAAGAACAAAGTAATGGTTATCGCCAAAAATGGCGCTGAGGAAAATGTTCCTTTAACAAGCAGAACAGTGCTTTAATTTTTTAGAATTTTTAAAATTTAGCGCCGTCTTAATCGAGAATAACATACAAATACTTGAATCATGCAGTTATAACTTCGAATAAAAATAACGTGACATCTTAAAAAATGGCATTACAGATAACTTAAATTCCATAAAATTTCTGCAACCCATGTATTTCAAATTAAAAAAATAAGAAGTGCTCACTAACAAATGAGAATCTAAAAGGTAAAAAAGAAAAAACTGCAAACAAACTTGCTCGTCAGCGCGGAACTGTATTTAGTTACAACAGTTGACAATCGAACCCAAAAAGGGGACAAAACCTTTATTTGTGCAACCGGTTCCCTTCTCTCACAACACACTGGGTAGAGACGATGGCACAAGATGAAGTTGACGAAATGCTTCGAAATCACCAATGGAAAAGACCATCGAAATGATTGCTGTGCAAGAAATTTTGCTGTCGACAAAGACAAACATACATGCGTACTCACATACGCGCATAAACAAACACATGTGTGATTATATTGTAAGGTGAAGAAGTGCCGATGGCAAGATTTCAAAGAATTAAACAGAACAACACTGGACAATAACAACGACCAGAGATGAATACTTTAATTGGAATATTCTCGGCGATGATGTATAGAATAGAATAGAAGAATTCAAGAAAGAGGAGAGGAGCTCGTAGCTACTCATCTTGAAAAGAGTGATTTTATAGTTTTTGGTTGTAAGAAAGTAACCAATTAGAATAAAGGCAATCAGGAACAAAGACAGAGATATATCATTGCACAGAATAAATGTACAGTCGGCAAAGCCCATTTCTAAGTGTCGTATAATGCGATTAAATGATTCTGAAATGTGCCAATTCAGCTTATGGTGTCACATAAGCAGTGAATGTATAAAACATCGTCTCAATCACCAATCAGTT
>JABVXS010001280.1:0-16324 GCA_013365335.1 Madathamugadia hiepei | reverse complement strand
GAAGTAGAATGGGGAAGGTAGAGTATCACATGGGCGATGATGAGGTTGTTGGGTTGTAGAGGGAGGTAGGCGAAGGTGGCAAAAGATGGCGAATACATATTAGGTGGACCGGACTTCCCTAAATATGTGGAAATAGTTTCCCCTTGCACTCTTTCACTTCGCCGTCTACTCCTTTCCCTTCTTCCGCTCTGTCTTTCTCTCTCTCTCTCTCTCATATGTTGAAAAGTTAGTCTGACACTGTAATAACGCACATTCTATATTCTCCTACAATTAAAGGTCGGAAATGGGATTTTACCATTCTTCATTTACTTGCTTCACGTTTACAAAAAAACCTGAATTTTGATAGTCATATTTCGGAAGGTTTTTATGGATTCAATTCAGGTTCTCATTCTGTTGCAAATTTACAGCGACATCATTTTTCCGAAATATTATCTTCATTACGAGTATTTCTGGCTACGGAATATAACGGTGATATATTCTGGGATTCTGCAATTATTCTGAAAATACTGAACTCAGATGGACAACTGGACTGAAGATGGTAGATAGTATTGTTCTGGATTCGATCAAAAATTCCTTTTTCCATCGATAAGAAAGTACAATGAATAGTACTTCGGATAGTAATGAATTGGATAATACGACTAATTCGATCAATTTTGAACACAGAAACAATAATCGCAGTAGCTTGACAGTGATATCAGGACCCGGGAATTTCGTGAGTGTTTCTTTGGCTAGTGCGGAAAGTTCGGAAAATGATCAAAATAATTTGTTCCAAATTCAAAATTTGTTACGGATTAACGAAGAGAAGAGTGTTTCTCAGCATGGTATGGCCAAACGGAAATGGTATAAAGTGGGCTATTTTGACAGTGAAAAGGAAATGTTTCGTGGGCGGCTGAAGGGTCATGTTTCTAAATGGAAAATGAGGAAGATAAGCGGAGGCTTGAAGATTTTCTATCGATGTAATAAATTCAAACATTTTGGTTGTGGTTATCGAATGTATGCAGAAATTTGTGGTCAAAGTCAAATTGTTCTCTACGAGAGTGGTTGTCATGATCATTCAACTCGTAAAAAATTCAAATATTTAGGTGATTTTCTAAAGAATTTTTTGTCAGTTCCTGTATGATTGGATTCTATCTATTACGTGCGTACTTTTTCTTCTAGAGCAATCATTGCTTTCTACACCAACTACTAGTGAAAGGCTTAATGTAAGAACTTTATAAAACTGCTCAGCCCAATTAACCGTTTTTGGTATGTTGAAGCTAATAGATTTCTTATTTGGGATATCCATCTTTTTTAATGGCTAATTTTACCCCACCGTGGTTAATTGCTACAACGGCAAATTTTAATTGAATGGTTATTTAATTTTGTTTAAATACATTTTAACTGGGGAATTTGAGATTCAAGAGTGAAGTGGTAGA
Organism: Madathamugadia hiepei; assembly: GCA_013365335.1. Taxonomy (NCBI): domain Eukaryota; kingdom Metazoa; phylum Nematoda; class Chromadorea; order Rhabditida; family Onchocercidae; genus Madathamugadia; species Madathamugadia hiepei. The sequence goes on along the minus strand of JABVXS010001280.1, from coordinate 14,909 downwards.
CTGTCAGAATCCTTCATTGCATTTTACTACTGTAAACAATAAATAAGTATTCAGTTGGGTGAGCAAATGAGATGGTTGAATATTTACGACAAAAGTTTTTTTCTTTTCCACGATCAAAAGCGCTTTTAGAAAATAAGTTTTTTTTGTGAAAATTCCGATCATTGCCGTTAAACTGAGGTTTATTATTTTTAATTGCTTTGAAAAAATTTCGAATGCATTAAAACGTAGCCTCAGTTTTCGTTTCGGAACTTTATATTATATCATTATTTGATAAGTGAATTGATTATAAAATATTTTTCAGAAGCAGGTGCTCGTGTTGTTGTGGATACGAAGCCAAGTTCATCACAGCAGGCTCTTTTAGATCAGTTCATACAAAATGCTACAAAAAATGCGAAATTGAATGGCACTTTTCCTGGAATAACTGCGTCAACATCTGCTTACACACGGCTCGTTTCACCGCAGTTGCAACCATCAGCGAATGTTGGCAGTGCACAAGAGAACATTTTTGATGTGGTTTTTTTTTGTTTTTATTCATGTTTTGACTTAATAAATGAGAATAATACCGGGCTGGTTTCATAAATTTGATTAGGCTGGTGGTAATTTAGCGCTGGAAAATGCTGAAGGTTTTCTCTTGTAAGGTATTTGTGGTGGTGATCCCAGGTATACTGTGATGATATTACTTTTCAATTATTTTTTTTTTGCTCTTATTGTTAATTTCTGGGTAGTAATGAAGTTCAAACTGTTTTGTATTCTGTGATGGGAAATTAAACTTCTCATAGGAAGAATTTGGCACTCATTGCAGTTCGTGTATAAAGAATAATAGCTTTTTTTCATATAAACATCTATGTGGATTATAAACTGATAGGATTGATGGTGAACATTTAATCCACTTCAGGGTGATGATTCAAATGAGAATGGTTCATTGTACGTGTTAAATAACGGAAGCAATTTATCTGAATTGTTGCGCGTTGCTAACGATATGGACTTGGCCTTTACCTATAATTCTAGGCGGTAAATTTTTTCCGCCTCTACTTTTAAGATTTCTAAATTTTTTCTGCCTTTACTTTTAAGTTTTTTTTTTAAGTAAAAGCTGTTTTGTCATCGCAGTATGTCAGCTATGAGAACAATATTTGACGAAATAATTTTTCGATTAATAGACTATCTGGCAATTCTGGTAGTGTTATTAGTTTCATGATACTCTGTTATATTGATGAGGTTTTTTAGCAAAGTAACAGAAATGCGCTGTTATGTCGGATTGTTTTAATCGCATCGAGATTTTTTTAGAACTGGAGAATTTTGCTTTGAATCAAATGACAAAAGCATGAGGGGTCGTTTGGTTGTATTTGCGGATCTTGGCGCTAAAGTTGCTGTACGTGAACGTTTCAATGGCAGTGATTTGAGGTAGAAAATTTGAATTGATTCACCCAGATTAGACGAAGCAAATGTTTTTCATTTCCATCCTTTTGGAGAAACCTTTTTGGATGTAAAGTTCATGAAATAAGCATGGAACACATTTCTTGTATATTGTTTCTTTTTTCCTACTTATTTTGCATTGTTGTAACTTTAATAAATAATTTCAGCTATGAAGAATGGACCAAAGCAGATTGGAAACAGTTTCTATGGGCAGTTCGTGGGAAATGCATGAATGTTCTTAGGGGACTTTAAAAATAATGGGGTGTAAAATGTCTACTAGCTACTTGAAATGGCCTTAAAATTGATGTTGATGTGTTCTTTTTTTATGGCTTTAGTTGTTAGTTACATATCATTTTGATGCCATTTTGTTCAAGTATGGTGCAGAAACTGTATTCCACAACATTTATAGCCTTTACATATTTTCTCAATTATAATTATCAATGTGCGGATTGTTTTTTGCTATTCGGGAAGACATGTGAAACTTCTACAGTCATCCCACATCTATGAAAATATTTCGTTATTCTTTTTTTTCAGTTCTTTTCTTTTGAAAAATTGATATGTTTGTCGAATTAATCATGAAAATTATATTGTTTGTTTTTCCATGTTCATCTTAATACATCAACGCTCATATCCTATTATATACTCATACAGCTACAGAAATTAATATGCAATATCCTGTTCCATTGCAAGATAAATATGTCCGTGAATAGATGAGAGAAGAGAATTTTTCCGGAAAAAAGTAATTGCATTATTTTTAGGGCAGAGAAAATGGAGATTTTTTTTAACTTGGATTTTCGTAATTGAAATGTATGCGTTTAAATTTGATTCGAGAATCAAATTTAAAATTTAATTAGAGTTTAGTGAGTTGTATTTTGATCAGTCAACCGGTTGTGTTCAAAATTTCGGAAGCATAATGAATGTGAAATGTGGTAAATGTTCAGGTATACTGTTGTCATAAATTAAATCGAATAATTAAAAATCATCAGAATTTTCATTCACTCTTTATTATTTATTAACAGTGAATTCCACTAGTTCTATATTTTAAAAAAAATCTAAATTTCATCTTTACATTCTTAAAATTTTAGGATAAACGAAAAATATTTGTTTTTTTCATATTCTTTTAAAGTTTCAGGACAATCAAAAGAAAAAATCCTTGTTAATTTATATTTTATTTTCTTGAGATTACATCATAACCAAAGAAAAGAAACATTTTATTTTAATGTTTAGGATTTTTTGTAATTTTAGAATTAATTTATAATGATTGTCTCATTGCAAATAATCGTTTCTGGCATTCTGATCATTTTCATTGTTCACGTTGTCAAGCAAATATCACACGTGAATACTACATAGATAACGGTAATGCCGTGTGTGTTACGTGCACCGTTATTCATCCAACACCATGTCATAGTTTGTTTTTGTCCTCTATTTACAAAAGTTTAGATATTTTTAAAAAAAAAAACTTCAAATTTTATTTGTGAAATTTTTGAAGCCTCTGAAATTTCCTTGTGGAGCATTATTACTGTTTTCATCTAAGATTAATTTATCGTGGAAGTATTTTACACGTGTAATTTACTAACATTGTGTAAAGCTGAGAATTCCACTCAGATTTAATTTAGATAAATAAGGGAAACTCTGAATTTGCGTGAGTAATTTTCTAATTTCAGAGATGAATTGAAACTTAAAATGTTATATGGGTGATTCCTAAGTGAAATTGAGGGATTTTTTAAAAAAATTCCTTTTCCAGAAAAATAGAGCAAACCGGAATGTAATTTTTAGTATTAAAATAGAATTAGCATTTGAAACTATTCGTATCTGATTGAAATTAACAAATGGACCAAATTTTGAGGCTATTCATTCTCACCCTTTTGATGTTATTACTCCCAGAACTCGTAGATTCCAAGCAATTATTTCCGGAATTCCTAGCTCTCTTCAAGCAATTATATCCCGGACCCTAAATTTTTTTTAAGTCAGAATTTCCTTAAATTGAAATAAATGGTAATTTTTTTCGTTGACAGGATGTGGTTATGCGATAACGGAAACATATTTGAAAGCAATGGGTCACTGCTGGCATCAGAAGTGTTTCCTCTGTTATGCATGCAAAAAACCATTTCCAAGTAACTTTTAAAAATGAAACTTTTACCACAATACTCTTCCCCTTGTCTTAAGTATTAATTAAAATCTTTTTCAAAGTTTTTTTTTTACTTTTAGATTTAATTGCAATTTTTTACGTGAAATTTGAATGTCTTTTTTTCAAATATTATTTATCATATAAAGTGATTAATTAATGAATAATTTTCTTAAAAGGAGTATTAGAAAAATTATTTCCTTTAATTTTAAAATCAATTTACGTTATTACTTTTGCTAATTATTTCATTTTACATATTTAAATTTTGAATTTAATTTAAATTTCAAAGGTTAGAGGTTACAAGCATTGATTGTTTACAGTCAGGATTATTGAGTTCCACAGCTAAGTTGTCTACTTGTAAATATTTTTCATGATTTGAAATGACTCAATCCATAAAATTTAAATCTAAAGTTCTGCTCCTGTTATTTTGATAATTATTCATTTTTGTAATGAATAATTAGTGTCGTCAATTTCTTTGTAAAAAATTACAAAACTTTCTTTAAAAGGTGCCAAATATTGGCTGCTAAATGGTCAGCCATATGACAACGATTGCTATTGGGGAACCAGGCTTATTGCGCAGTGCCTTATGAAATGAAAATATTTTCCTTTTGTTTTGTGATTGTAGTGAAATTATCAGCATTTTGTAAATGATAAAATACTGGTATTGAATTCATTTAACTCATAACAGGCTAAAAATTTCGATTTCAATTTTCAAAAAATTTTTAATCAGCAAATTTGGATGATCAGTAATGAAATATCAGTTGTGTTAGGTAATGAAAGAAATTTCATCGTCGAGTTCGATAATTTAATAAATTTGGGTGATAGCAATTTTGAACTGCTAAACAGTCTTGTTAGCATGACCTCTTCGGCAAATTGCACGAATTCTTAATAATTTCAATTTATTCAGTTCTCTGTCACTTGCAGTAAGCAGCAAGTTATGCATAGAGCTTACATTAAAAAAAAGAACACCTTGACCTTTTTATGAAGTAAAGCATTGGATTGTCATAAAATCCTTCACGTACAGTGAAATGTTTAACGGATTAATTGCACTTGTTAGTATGGATAATTAACCTGGCAATTAATTCTTCTTAGCGTTTGTCCCACGTGGTTGTAGAGTCCTCTATTGCAGAGCGTCGTCTGCACGTCACAGTTCTGTGCGTCGTCCATAAGCCCGAAACCCTTGCTCATCATGAATCACATATACCAGGTCTTTTCCATGCACGTCATCGTTGGAGTACGCCCTAGCATTCATGCAACTTCCACTAGATTTGCCCGACGTCGCTAGGGTCTATCATCGGTAACCGACTGATCGATACAAATATTAAAGCTAGCCTGGCAATTAATTAAAATATGAAACTTTTTCCAATTTGAATTTAAGGAAAGTATTTAATTGGGCTCCTTTTAATGAATTAATACTGATTATTATTATTAATTTACCCAATATCATTAAATTAATTTTTATTTTTGAAATGTCAATTTTTTTCTCTGTTGGTTGATATTGAACAAAATTTCTCAGAATTCGGACAGCTGAAAATGGTGAAATGAGAGAAATTAAGAGATGGATGAAAATTTTTTATTCCTTTCGAAAATTTTCAAACTAAAATTTCTGAAATAAATTTAATTTTACTCTGAATTTTTGAAAATCTAAGTACAAACGAAAATGACTCTTTGGAATGATTTCATGTAATAAATTTAAAAAAATTTTTAAAAATGCATCATTTGACAATTTCATCAACAACAGCTATATTTCCTGCATCATCTACCGCACATTTCCAGATTAATGCTTTTAATTTATCACCGTAATCAGCATGACTGCTGTCGTTTCGATAAAATTTCGCCTGGATTTTACGCTGCAATATTCTTCCAGGACCCTGAAAGGAAATAGTACTAGATGAATATTTATTTTAAGTTGCATTTTTTCCTTTTGAAATTATTTTAAATTTCATCTTTCCAGAATTCTGAAAAAAAAATTATCACTAATTATTGATTATTTTGGATGGCAATTTTTTTTTCGTTTGAAATTATCACTAAAAACTTTGTTCATGAAAATATTTTTCAATTTCTAAAAAATGCCATAAAAATTTTTTTTTTTTTTCAAATAAGCAATGATCAACAGATTATCAAACAAAAAATATCATCAATTATTGGTAATTTTGAACGACCGGCTTAACCGATAACATGAATTGTAATGAAATGAAATCCCATTGAAGATGTCAATAATTGCTATTTTGCTCTATGCATTGCTTATTTAAGGCTAAAATTATTATGTCTAACCAATATGCATGCTCTTTACAATTCATTACTTTCACTGAAATTGCAGGAAAAACATAACACGGCAAACCTGTAAACAAACGGTAATATACTCTCGTCTCCTGTTCAATGTCACATCACTACCAGTTGTATTCCATTCCGTATTGTAAACACCACCTTTAATATTTTCCGGCCGTAATTCCAGATCGTTTCCGGATATGTGTAGCACACTACAATCGCAGATTACACTAATTAGAAAAGTTTTATGCTCATCATTATCATCAACATCATCATTACGACAAGTTATATTTTACATTTGGTATTGTGGGAACTACCATTAATATTTTCCGGCCATAATTTCAGCTCATTTTCAAATATGTGTAAAACACAAAAAAAAAATTGAAATAAATTTAATCAAGTTCAAATTTTAAAATTAAAATTGATTGCAAATGAAAATTTGTAATGAATTTTATTGCATGATAATGGAACAGGAAGAATGCCAAAAGAAATTTCATTTAAAATTTATATTTCGTCAAAATTTTGCAATTTTTCAATGGGATTAAGGAATAATCGATGTTGATGCATCAATTAATCGTTTCAAATTTGAGATTAAAAATTTTTACTTTTCATTTTATGATTTAATTGAATTTGCAAAGAAAAGGGAATTATTTAAGGGTAAGAAAAAATTAGGAAAAATTCAGCCATTTTCTACTTTTTTCCAGAATTCAGGGACTGTCTGGAACCAATAATTTCGTTACGGGTCATTTAACTGGTCTGAGAGTTTGCCGGTTTATTGACTTACATCGTGACAAAATTGAAATGATCAGCCAATTAACATTGGTGAAAATTACACGAAGGATTTGGTATACAGAATTATTTTTTACGATTTTTTTAGGTTGGTATATAGAATTACCCAAGTCGCAAATTAAACCAACTATACAGAAGTTTTAAATTCATCACTACGGCCAGTTATATTTTAGGTTTCGTATTATAAAAACTAGCATTAATATTTCCTGGGCTATAATTCTTAATAATTTCTGGATCACACAGTGCTGGATTGATGATTCTAATTAATTTCCGAATATGTTCTACTATATTGAATTGAAAAAAATTCTACTGTTTAATGAAATTTTTAATCCATCATTCTCATCACTATCAGTGGTATTTTATTCCGTACAACAAATATTCACATCATTTTCTGAGTTGTAATTCCGAATCATTTTAGTGTAAAATAAAACTTATCAATCAGTGAATTGTTCAAGTGATCATCGCCTTCACCCATGTTATTTATACATTTTCAAATGTGAATTACCGCATAAATTACATCATTCTAATTAAATTAATCAATTATTAATTTATCGAATTTAAAAGGAAGAATTCAGCGAAAGAGGAATTTTCATTTTTGAAGATATTTTGAAGAAAAGGAAAATAAAAAACCTGATTGAATTGATAATAGAAAAAGTAAAGAATTTAATGGAATTTTTTTTTTTGGAAATAAGGCCGCAAAAATAGAAAGCAACAAAAACATAAAAGTATTACTGAAATTCGATTGCTGGCCTAGTTGTTACGGTAATTTTGTAGATCACTTCGGAACGAAATTTATATGTTCGTAAAAGAACATCTGATTGAACATCACGTCCTTGCACTGTCCCGAATCGTTTACCGTCAACTTTAAATGCTATTGGCTCACCGGTATCGTATTTCCTGAAAACATACATTTTGGTTGAAATCTCGAAAAATTAAATTAAATAAACTAAAACTAAAATTGATATTCCAATTAAGAATAAGAAATTACTAATAGTTTTAAGAATTTATTAAAATTTTTATATATATTTTTTTTTAAATCGACACGTATGTCATAAGAACCAAAATGATATAAGGCAACTATCTAATTTGAATTAAATTAACTAAAAATTTAATAAATTGTTAAAACAATCCTTTCTTTCAGGAAAATTGTGCAACCGCAACACGGTCTTTATTGTTTTTTTTTTTTTTAATGGAAGTGTAATCCTTTGTTAATTATAAATAATTTAAGCCTTTGTTAATCACCAATTGTAAGCCTTTGTAAATCAAAAAGAATGTAAATTTTTGTTGCAAAAATTTAAACCCGTTCTTTGATAAATAGAGGCACAGTGATGTAAAGCATTGATATAAAATTATTGTGTAAATAAAACCAAGCAATTATCCCTCCAAAGCCCGTTCTGCAATCGACCGTCTCAATAAAATTTCTTTTAACGCGCATTCATTCGACCTTTTTTTTTTTTGATTCGATATATTATTATGCGGTTAATAATAAATTGTCTAGCAGTTGTAAAATCAAAACTTATTAAAATTACTGAAGCTGAGATTGAAATTTATTGATTTCTATTTTTAATTACATTTAACTATGTCAATTTAGTTTCAATTGAATCAATTATTAAAAATTTAAAAAAAAATTTTTTTTCAAATAATTTTAAAAGAAAAGAAAAAAGAAATGTTTTAACGATTGAAATGCTTATAAGTTTATAAGCGACATCTTATTCGAATTTTTACAATTTCATTACCATCTCTCTCTAAACTTTGGAAATGAAATGAAAATTTTAATTTTCAATATTTTGAAAAAAAAAATTAAACAAGATTTTGTTGAAATTGTTCAAAATCAATTACAACTAATTGCATTTATGAAATTTTCAAATTTTAAAAGGAAATTCTGCAAATGAACATGTGATTTTTTTTTCTTTTCAAATAATAATTATTGTAATTAAATTTGTTAAAACTGACCTATTTTGGCTCATTAGAAAGCAACACTAATTAAAGCAATAAGAATCTGGGAAGAAATAAAATTTCAATTTTATTGAAATTTGTCATTTCTCTGAAATAAAAGCGACGAAAATTTGACAAAATAATTTTTGGAAAAAATTATTTTAACCAAAAAAAAAAATTGCAATAATTAATCTTCAAATTTTCAGCACTTTCAATTTTTGTAATATTATGATTCATTTTGAAAAATATTTTTTTTGAAAGGAATTTTTTTTTGAACAAATTTTGCAAATTTTTTTTAATGTTTTATTCGAAAATTTTAATTTAATTTAAAATTTTTAATTGCATTGAAATTTTGATCAGAAGGAGAATGAATTGTTGGATGATTAATTGATTGATTTGATTTGATTTGATTTGATTTGATTTGATTGATGGATTGATTCTCAGATTTGAAATAAGAAATTTCTGCGATCCAAAATATCTTCTTATTCTGTTCTAATAATCATTCGGCTAAAGTTGAATATTTTAAACTGATAATTTTAATGCTCATCCATTGACCAACTCACCAACTGACCGATGGATCTTAACTATAAATTATCTAGCTTAGTGTGAATTGTGACACAATGAGCATTGAAGACACTAGCAGCGTTTCCTAAAAAATTTTATAACAGGCTAACGCTTAAAGTGAAAATTTAAACTTTTAAAAAGTTTCAAAATTGAAAAAAGTGTGTAGTAACAAATAACAAAATGCTCTTCTGCTTTGCTAAAAATGGTTTAAACAAAATTTTTCGAATAAATTTGAATAAAAATGAGAGAAAAGTTTAATTAGACGAAATTAATTTAAAATAATAAGAAATTAAGGAAAGAGCGATTGCAGTAAGCTTAACATTTATGTTATTCAAATTAATTTTAAATGATAGATGAAATTAATTTAAAATTACGAATTCTTTTAAATAATAAATTAAATTAATTGAAAATATAAATTTATAGCATTTGTAATTTTTCACTGATATCACCTTATCTTTTATCACTAACAATTTATCACTATCACTGATCAAAATATTATTGTCTGATAAACTTATCCATAATTAATATAACTAATTAATTTAACGTGGAAAAAAATTTAATATAAAATTAATGTTAAGCTTTCAAAAATTACTATGGAAAAATTGAATATAAAAATTCAGAAATTGATGACTGAATTAATTTGTGCAAATTTTTTCAACTTTTTTTGTCGTAAATGAATTGAAATAATCTGTCCATAATTAATACAACTAATTAATTTAACGTAGAAAAAAAAATTTAACATAAAATTAATTTTATGCTTTCAAAAAGTATGTTATGTTTATCAGATTATTGAAAATTTTAATGCATAAATGAAATTTCTAAATTAAAAAAAAAAGCGCCAAAATGAAATTTTAGTAAATTAATAATGCACACACATACATACACACACAGACATACACACACACAGACACACACACACATACATACACATACAAACACGCGTACACACACCTAATATTAAACTGCAATTCAAAACTGGTTGCCGGTATTGCTGAGAAATTAGTTGTGAAGTCAATTGTTGTTGATTCGTCATCATCCAGCATTGTTATGAAAACGATCACACCTGAATGCAAAAAAAAAGCACATTTTTTTAATGAAAATTTTAATTGTTTATTAACATAATTAATGGGCATTTTTTGAATGAGTTCTTCTTATCCGTTAATTACATTAATTAATTATTTAATCTAATTGAAGTTCTGGTAATGATAACGATAATGATAGGACAAGGGGTTGAACATGCTAGGGCATGAGTGGTAGCGAAGTTGAGATGAATAAAATGAATTTTGCATATCTGCGATCGTATAGATTGCTCTATTCGTACCCTTTAATTTTGTTGTTGTTACTCTGAAATAACCGCAAATTTTTTATTTTCACTCTAAGCTTTAAGCCTGTGCATGACATTTAGGCCTGGTTGCACTTAGTTATGCATTGATTGCTCTTCTTACTAAATATTCAAGCCTAATAGATATTTGTGCAAGTGCGTATATGTATACGCATAAGTGTGTGTGTGTGTGTGTGTGTGTGTGTGTGTGTGTGTGTGTCTGTCTGCGTGTCTTTGTGTGTGTGTTTTTATGTGCGTGTCTGTGTACGAAGTTATACACACCCCTATAATACAGACACAAATTCAAATAACTGGCCTATCAGCAATAGTTTTTCGTTGAGTTTATGAATAAATAAGCCTAAGCTTAAATATATTTCTATGACATTGTTCCATAGCTAAGCTTTCATCCTAAGAAAGTAAACAATGGAAATAATTTCCGGCGATGGAAGGATATGGATTGCAGAAGTAGTTGTGGAGGATTGACTGGATAACAATCCTGATTCCCTCCTCTCCATTCGATGAATGAATTTTCATTTTCAAAATTTTGAATAAAAAAAAAAAAGGAAAAAAAGTCATGCAAATGAAAAAAAAAAAACCGGGATAGGAAGCGGTTGAAATATTGACAATTGACAAATAATGAAATTTTCAAATTTTATTTAGGCATATTTTTTGAGTACAAAAAAATAAATTAATTGATGAAAATGCTTTCGAAAAAACAAAAATTTTTAATTTATCGAAATGAATTTTACCCCTTTCTTTTTATATTCTTTTTTAACTTTCTTTTTTGATCATTGTTGTTTTGTTTTGTTTTTCCATTCCAAAATTTATTCTAATTTTTAAAAACATAAAATTCCCTAAAATATCCATTTGCATTTAAATTGCTTCCATTCTGTTGAAATTTAAACAGAAATTTTGTAAATTTTTATTATTTTTTTTGAGTATCAATAATTTATTTCTTTTCCCTCTGCCACCTGCAATGCTGAAATTTGACTATCAAATGAAAAATATCCAGGAAAACGAAAATAACAACAATAAAAAAAAAAAACGAATTTGATAAATGACAATTTGGCCAATTCCATCGTAAAATCTAACTTCGAGCCATTCCTGAATTACATGAAAGCAATCAATTTAAAATTTGCATTATTTTTTTTTTTACCAAAATTTTCCGGAATGATTTCATTGTTCTTCATCGTTACCGTAAAACTTCAACAGAATGTTTAAAATTACATTGTTAAAAAGTAGAAGAAAAAAAAAAAATGACTTTTTAAAATTTCTTGAAAATTAAATTTGTCAAATAAAATTTCTTTATTAATGTCAACGGAGAGCAATGATAAAAAGTAATATTAGGCAATAACTCGAAAAATGCATGAAATATAAAAGTTGGTTTTCAATTAAGTGGAGTAGTTGTGATGAAAACTTTTATTCCATGCAATGGAAAGGGACCAGTTTGTCATTGATGAAAATTGAAAAGGGAAAAGGAAATTAAATTACAAATTTATTAAAAATTGAATTTAACAAATACATTTTGAAAATATAAACGGTAAAAAGTGTAGCTTTCCTTTTTTATTATAAACAATGTAATATTTGCGTTTTTACAATTTCTGCCGCAAGCTAAAATTTTTAAAAATTTCAAAAGCAATTCCAGTTTCTCAATCAATAAAGTTAATTTAGTGACATTGAAAAAAAAAATGGTTTTATTTGAAAAATAATGAAATCTATTAAATTCGGGAATCAATTAAAGTGTTAAAAGCAACAATTACAATTGATATTTTTTTAAAAAAATTAATGAAAATTTTCATTTTATTAAAATGAAATGGAAAAATTAAATTTTCACAATTTTTTTTTTTACCATTAACAAACAAAATTATTTTTCAAATGCGTAAAGGCTAAATTTCGATTGAATGTATGCTTTTGTTGGAGTAAAATGAAAAAATAAAATTGAAAGCTAACAATTCGGGCCCTCATGTGCAAGGCCTTAAGAGTGTAATCCATTAGTTCTCGTCCTTTATTATTCTTCTCTTTCATTGTTTGCTTGATTAGAATAACAAACTATTCATTACATTCAATTTCATTCATTTAAAATGAGCTTTTAACAAAAACAATCAATCAAAAAGGAAAATTTTTAATTTCGTAAAATTTTAATTTTTCGTAAAAAAAAAGGCAAATTGAATGGATGGATGGATGGGTGGGTGAGTGGAGGTTGAGGGAGCAATTTGCATAGATTCATCAAAATATTCATTAAGAAGAGTCTTCGAGAGAATATATATATATATATATATTAATAATGGATTGAATGAAAGCGATTTTTCGACATTGGAAGTTGAAAAAAATTCCAAATAAATAAATGGAACTGGACGTAATGCTTAATTTTAAAACAAATAAAATGACTGAAATTAATTAATTTCCTGGAAAACAAAAAATAAATTTCATGATTTTTTTTTTCCCATCCATTATTGGAAAAAAGTAATTGAAAATTTATATTTCGCACATTTCATTTTTTTTTAAATTTTTTGTTTTTGTCTGAAATAGCAAACAAACAATAAAAAAAAAAAAAGATTCATTTTTCGTCCTTTTCCAGAAAACTTTACAAAAAATGAAATTGCTTTACACAAAGGTCAACATGAACAATGAATAAATAAATTTTGTAAATTTTATTGATTTTTGATAAATTATTATTATTATTTTTTTTTTCTGATGAAAAATTAAAAAAGGGATGATGATTAAAAGGAAAAAGTGAAAGTTTCGAAAAAATTTTTTTCCTCCAAAACTTGTAGAAAATTCAATTGCATGTAATTGCCTAGGTTAAAAAAAAAAAAAAGCAAAGAAATTTGCAAAATTTCAATTTTTTTTCAGGATGAATCATTTTTTTTTTTCTTATTTTGTATTAATTTATAAATAGACAAATCATGTTAGACAAGAAAATGAAACATTAGAAGTTTTTATTTTTCCACAAAACATTTGTCAGAAAATTACACCTGGTATATGAAAGGTCAAATTAAAAAATAAAGTTCCATATTTCATTGATTTAGGATTATTTAATTTTTTTTGTGAATTTAAAATAATGATGATTAAGGAGTTTTTGATAAAGATAAATTGCAATCGGTTGAATTACGCGAGGAAAAGTTAATGATAAATTAGCAAATATTATTGATTTGCAGAATGTTTGACCTTTTTTTGGATCAAAAAATACAAAATGATATTGATAGGAAGAAAATGAATGCTTTTCAAAAAATTTATTTTAAAAAAATTTTAACAAATTAAATTACAGTTCGTTAATTTTAATGAAAAATTGAATATATTTAAATTTGCAATTTTTTAAATTGATTTTACTGAATGTATAATTTTTTTTATTTCGACAAATTCTTCATCATCTGTCGGTTTATTTGTTCCCCAGCACTGATCAATAACAATTGACAATCATAAAACTCTTTTTTTTTTTTTTAAATGAATGTAAAATTTTTAAAATTTTCATTAAGGAAAGGCTTTTGAATTTCCCAACACTTAGAGAGAAAAAATGTGTCTGTTTAATTGTCTGTAATTTTATAATGAAGTCAAATGAAAAAAAAGAAAAATAGTTTTTTCCCTCGGATTTTAACTATTCAATTATAATTTATTAGATATTGGCCAAAGGAAAGCAAAAAACAAATTTGTAATTTTTAATTGAAAAAAAATTTTTTTTAATTTTGTCAATCTTTGCAAAAAAAATCTATCAAATTGATTTGATTAAAAAAATTTTTTTTTCATTTTTTTAGAGATACAATTTGTCCAGCCAATTGCATAGTAGCCGATTACTCACTGAACATGTCTTTACTGACCAGATGTTTGCTAGTCAAGCGTCCACTAGCCAAGTGTTTAATGGCGAATTATAGCTGTAGAAAACTAACACTCATGATTAAATCATTGCACCGTTTAGCTAATACATTATTCATTCTTTTCCTTCATCGAAATTTATCCAGAACTTGGCTTCTTTTGTTACACAAGTTGACCTTCACTATTGGTTGACCTTGGTCACTTATTAACGTCTGAGTATCGTTTCCTGAACGACATTTTTTGTGGATCAATTTCATTTTTCAAATCTTAAAAAGGGAAATTACCTGTCTATAATCAATGTATGTAAATTCTGTGCTACTACAATAAGCCAATTTAGAAATAAGGCCGTGAATAAGGATGAACAAGCATTCCGCGTAACAATTAATTACGTTTAATTAAATTTAATGATGCTGAAAACAAAAATTGAAAGTTCTAATAGATTAATGCACTTTTCCATGGTGAGAGCATTACGGAGAGGTTTGAGTGGTAAGACTAGAAGAAGCTGCCCATCTCACGTTGAGGATGTCACATGAGGAGTGTTGGGATAGCATCGAGCTATCACCAAGATACAAAGAGCACCTGTCGACATGAGATCAAACAACACAACGTCATGTCAAATATGACATATACTGACCTAATTGACCCATGGCGATGGATGGATATATAAGCAAGTCAACACCTCCA
>JABVXS010001279.1:0-16331 GCA_013365335.1 Madathamugadia hiepei | reverse complement strand
TGAAATAAAACGAATCGCTCAGGAGCGCGCTTCATACACCTCCTTCATTCATCAAATCGCCAAAGTTCGGAATGGAACTGATGGTCGACAATAATAATATAATAAAATAAAGTAATTGTAAAATAATTTCTTTGTTTTTATTTGATTCCTATTCAAGAGAATTACTTTATATATAGTCAATATAGAAACACAGTTAAATTCTTTAAACATTTTCTAATGGTGGTGTGCCACGCGACTTTCTACATAAAAAAAGTGTGCCTTTGCACAAAAAGGGTTGAAAAACACTGCACTAAACAACTGGCAAGCGCTCTGTTACGATGATGGGTTGGATGGAGGAGAAGGTTTCTAATGCAATTGGCGTTGAAATTTCCCCAGTTTGTCCACTGCTTTGATTTTCGCAGAAAGCGATTGCTTTGCAAGTCATATACAGTGCTGTTTGTGGTTGTAGGAAAGTTTAATTAAGTTATTGGTTAGTTGAATTGCATAAAATTGCTGGCAAATGTCTTGCTTTTGTTACCATTTAGAGGTAAAGATTTTACAACTTTTTTTGTTTGCAGTTATGTTTTGTGTTGCTAATGCAATCTTTTGGGTTTTTGTCATTTATCGATTCGATGTCATAATTTTTCTCTCATTTCAACTTTCTTGAAATAAAGTAATCACACATTACGAAATATTTGCATGATAACTTTTTGTAAATTCTTGTGAGCTATACTGTATTTTTCATTTTCTTGTCGTCGTATTCAGTCTAATAATTATTTTTTTGATTAGATTTCGTGTTTTCAGTTTTATTATTCTTTGATTAGTTTTTTGTTAATCAAAATCGGACCTCCCTTGCTTATTTTTGCATATTACTTATATTCGTTTCGAAATTTTTACGGAATAGCGAACGCTTTTCATTTTTCCAGTTTTCGACTTTCAGCGAGCCGACAAGGAAACGATTGATGTTGCGACGTGTCGTTTCTGCATACAGTCGTATGCTTATGAATCAGGTTCAGATTTTCATCACCTTATTAGCTTCAGATCTGATGTAAGGTTTCAATGGCACAGGTGAAATGATAATATGGTTCATGTTGTAATAGCAATTCTTCGGACAGTTGTGCGTTCTCTGGTGCAACAGTGGCCAAAAAATCGTTCGGTTCTTTCCATCTTGTCATGTTGTTTCAAGGTGTAGTAGTTTTGAAGAAGTTGATACCATAGAATGAAACCGCATAAAGGGTTCTCAGAGGAATAACGGCTCTTTCTTCCCAAGACATATTACAATTTTCGGAAAATAAATTCCTTCAATTTTCTAGTGTATACGATGCTTACATTTTGCTTTATTTATTTTAAATGGAAGGAATCTTTGTTTCTTTATAGAATCCCGTATTCTTGTCATTCAAATATCTCCAGTTCAATTTTTTCAGTTATATAACTACGAAAATCTTACAATTAAAGTCTTTTCTGTACCAGACCTAATCATTGTAAAACAATCTACGTCTTGAAATTATATAT
This sequence comes from Madathamugadia hiepei, assembly GCA_013365335.1. NCBI lineage: Eukaryota > Metazoa > Nematoda > Chromadorea > Rhabditida > Onchocercidae > Madathamugadia > Madathamugadia hiepei. The sequence goes on along the minus strand of JABVXS010001279.1, from coordinate 14,840 downwards.
TACTCATGAAAAAGGAAAGACATTTTGGTTGATCTGAGTATTAATGAACAAAAATGTAGTCTCTGGCATCATTAATTTCAGTCACGAACCATAGTCCATACATATTTGTTAACGGCGTGAATAATTAGCACTGATCAATTCTGATTTAGTTTTTTCAGTCAAATGGTCAAAGATTATTTCTCAGCAATCTACGGATTTCACAATGTCAAAAATATTATTTTGTTCCGAAATTGGTAATTCAGCAAAACTGGTCGTTTTATTACTTCGATATGGTTGAACAGCTACATACAACCCAGTCATGGTGTTCGTTTTTTACAGCTTTCACTGAAATTAGATTCGTGAGAAGACTGTAGTTGGTTGTTGTGAGCAAAACTAATTGTTTGCTAGTCTGCTAGCGTACGATCTACCTCTCTAATATTTTGGACAAATGTCAAGTTTATGAGTAGTGTTCCAGACGGAGATATCATAGATGTTGAAGGACCTGCTTTTGCTGAATCGATCTCTGAAGGGGATATAAGATGGCTGAAACGTTAGTTTCAAATAGATATCAAATTGCATTTGTTTTCGTATTTTTTACCATTTAATTTATTTTTTAAATCCAGTTTATTAATTTGTTTTCGTTATGCGGAGGAGTGTTACAAATTTTAAAATAATGTCCAAATATGAATGGTTTCAGAAAAGGGAGACTTTGTCAACAGAGATGACTTGATCGCTGAAATAGAGACTGATAAAGTAAAATTTTCTGTTATAAATTGTTTGCCGTAAATGTAATTGTATGGCTTTAATTAGAAATAAGTTATTAACATAAAGCATTTGATATCTTTCAGACAACCATAGAAGTGCCATCTCCACAGTCAGGAACAGTAGTTGAACTTCTTGTAGAAGATGGTGGTCGGGTAACTGCTCATCAGAAGCTGTATAGACTGGAAATTGGAGGAAGTAAGCCTTGAATCATTTTTACGGAGATGCACTTATGTTACACCTAACAATCTTTTGAAAAGACTAGGTTCGGTTGTGCATTTTTTTTTTTTGCTAGGCTGATAAAGCCATACCTAAATTTGAAGTATTATTACCTTTACAGAATGAAGTTGTGAACTTTTACGTCAAAAAACTACTCTGTGTACGTTAATTCTGAGTCGAATTTCTATAATTACTATGATTACAAGGCAGCTTCATTTTCAGAATCATCTAATAGGCATGTAGATGAAACGAAAAAACCATTGGCGGAGGAAACTTCTGCACATTTAAAGCCAGAAACGTTGCAAATATCTCCAACATCACCGAGTACAGAACGTGGGAAGCTACACTTGATAATAGTTTTAATTTGTTTTTGTTTGAATTCATAGAGTCGCAGTTATTCTCGCAACAAATTTCAGAAAAAGTAAACTTGAAATAAATTTTCATTATGTTTTATGTTTTTTAGAACAACCAGTTGTTCTTACATCCTCAGGAAAAATTAGTCCTCCATCTCTTCCATCTTTTGAACCTAAGCCACTACCCCTTACGGCGAAAGTTCCGCCAGTCACCGATGAAATTCTCTCTACTGATTCAAGAAGTGAGACACGTGTAAAAATGAATCGAATGCGTCTAAGAATAGCGCAGCGATTGAAGGATGCTCAGAATACCTATGCCATGCTCACTACTTTCAATGAAATAGACATGAGGTGATATTATTAATCTTTATCTTTTTCGAAGTTATAAGTTCCTTATTAGATAATTGGATGACATGAAGTAATCTAAATTCAGTGTTCATGTGTGTTTGTTAGAATAATCGAAGAATCAAGCTTGGTATATAAATTTTCCACTCCTAGTTAACATTTTTATAATCATCTTGAGGGAATTACAAGAAGTTTATCGTCAAAATTGGATTTAAGTTAAAATTAGCGAAAGGATAGACTTTAAGCAATGTATTGGAAATGAGGAAACGTTATCAAAAGGAATTCATCGCAAAATATGGTATCAAAATTGGACTTATGTCGCCATTTATTCGAGCTGCTGCTCATGCACTGCAGGAATTTCCGACCGTTAATGCTGGTGAATTTTAGTTTCTCTGGAAACTCATTTTAGATGGGTAATTCACTTTGAGATTCAAAATTTAATGTATTAGTTTATTTTGTTTCTTACAGCCAGTTTTTCACTGGATGTTTTATTAGTGTTCGTTCGAAATTAGGACTTCAGTTGATTAGATCTGATAAAATGACTATTAGAAATGCCCGATTTTTTTTGTTTTAGTAATCGATGAAAACGAAATATTGTATCGGCATTATATCGATGTGTCAGTTGCAGTCGCCACACCTAAAGGTCTGGTAGTTCCAGTGTTACGTAACGTTGAAGCGATGGATTATGCAACTATCGAGAAAACACTAAACAAATTTGCAATTAAAGTATCTGATTGTTTCTTTCTTGCAGTTCTCAAACTGAAATTTAAAAAAAATTTTGCTTGAAGATTTTTCCTCATTCAAGTTTATTTATTCTTTACATTATTTGCGAATATGGATCTTTTTTACTTGACTTTATAGACGGGAAGACTGAAAATGATTTTTAAGAATTCTGTAATATACCTTACTTTGATTAGTGTAAGTCCTGTGGTTGGTAATGAATGAGTAGAATAACAGAGAGTGGAGAATGGAAAAGTGGAAATAAGATAGAGAGGGTGTAATCTTGGTCGCATAATAAACATTTTCAAAGCTTAGTAATTTTATGCTCGAGATGGAAAGCTTGCAATCGAGGATATGGAGGGTGGAACATTCACTATCAGTAATGGCGGCGTTTTTGGTTCGTTGTCTGGTACACCAATCATCAATCCACCACAATCAGCAATTCTCGGAATGCATGGCATTTTCGACCGACCGGTTGCAGTAGATGGGAAGGTTGAAATACGTCCGATGATGACTGTTGCACTGACATATGATCACAGGTATTTGTTCACCAGTTTTCCTAGAAACCACTTATTTTCAATTTAAATGAATTCTCATACAGCATGAAGTGTGATTTTCAGACATATTTTGCTTATTTTAGGTTAATTGATGGTCGGGAAGCAGTAACATTTTTGCGGATGATTAAGACTTCAGTTGAAGATCCACGAACTATTTTGCTGAATGTATAAAAATTTATTAGGTAATTCATGTATTTTAATTGTTAAAGTTTCTTTTCATATATATAATTTGTCAATTTCTTTTGTAAACTATCTTCGCATTAATTGTAAAGTTTGAAATAATTTTTTGATCAAAGTATCTTATAAGTCTGATTCAAACAAAAAATTTTGCTTGAAGCAATAAGAATTCAATACGTTCAAAACTTTTCAGTTGATTTATTTGGTTCTATAATATTAGGCCACGATAAACGACATGTTGGCAGTGAATAAATTTACGGCATATTGTTTTTCCAGATCTTTCCTCTCTGATTTTATCAACTTCTTTCTATCTTCAAATGATATTTAACTACTCTAATAATTGTGTCAGTTTAGTATGTACTGAAATTGTCCGAGTGTCAGTAATTGCTCTGTTAAATGATATACAGAATTTCGTTATTTCAGAATTTACGGTTATTTCAAAAAACAACGTTAATATGAAACTGTGGTAATGAGTCATTGACATTGGAATAGGTCATAGAATTATCTGGTTAAATCGTTCTTAAGTTCGTTAACTATTCCTCTGCGTGATTTGAAGATGGTACGGGGATTCCGTATCTTACGAAATAAGTTAATATAAGTTTCAAAAATCCTGTCGAAGGAATTATTGCATTTTCGGACACCTGAACTGCATTTTTTTCGAGAGATTTTTGGAAGTTTTGAAATAATAAGATGAATTTCAAAGTGTAACCGAAGCAGGCTGTGATGTTGAGAATTCCAACCCACATTTTTATTTTCGATAAAGTGAACTTCGTACTCAGTTGATAACGCTGGACTTGAGCCTTAGTATATGGTAATGTTTTAAACCTTTGTGATCGCGGTTTTAAAGCTATGACAAAAGCACACCTAACTCATGGATTAAGCGATGGCCACATAGCCTTGGTAGTTTCCCTGAACCGGCCACATATGACTCGTAGACTCAGGTTGCTGATTAGATGTCTGTACTTTTATAATTTATCGCGATCACCGTTGGTGCTTTTAGCTTACCGTAGATGGCTGTTAATACGGGGCATAGGTTCAGCCCCATTCAATCATTCGTATTTCTGGATGTGGAAGCCAGTGGGATTTTTAATACTAATGCAATGAATCCACTGGATGATCCTCCGATTCCAGGCAACCAGAGGGACTTGTCTCAAGTGTTGCGCAACCACATCAGGCTTAGTAGGTTTATATTTTATTTGTACTGCTTGTTTCATTGGGACATTGAGATTTTGGGAATTCATTGTGTTAGAACTCACATCATTTGTGTTTGAAACCAATTCTGGGAGTATATGAACCAAGGTATTGATAACTTCTGCAATTTTTTCCCCACCTGACCAGCAATTTTTTTCACGATTTCAGCAAGTCCTAGTCAGGCTCCCCATATTATGGAAATTAGCCTCATTTCTGCGACAAGAAAAGCAGTTTTGTCTGGAATTCAAAAGATGGATGTATTGATGAGTTGTAATGAGGCGGATTATCAAGAACCATTTCGTTTCAGGTGCAGTAATTTTCGGATTCCTTGCAACATCTACTGCGCACAGGTTTTGTTCTCCGCGTGGCTCATTCAGTTTAGCTTATATTCTGGTATTATTGAGAAAATGTTGCAAAGTGCATAACTGCTTTAATTTCGGAATAACTGTAAATGCATAGTTGCTTACAGTGAACTAAAGTAAAGATGAACCAAGGAATAATGTAGCTGCTAAAGTTTTAGAGGTTTATTACGGGATAATGCGGACTGAGTTTGGTTTTTGCTAAATTGAGGTTGCAACTTGTATTTCAATGATATTATACCTGTGCTATGTTTTGTAGGTGAAGCCCAAAATGAACGAGAGAGAATGGGCAGAGTATGAAAAAGGACGGCTTCGATATGGCGGTAATTTACGTATCTTCACGTTTTTACATATTTTCACTTGAAATTACACACTGATTTAGTCACAAAAGCGGATACTGTTTTGATGCTTTTTATTTAACCTTTTTTTAAAAACGATTTTAGTTTTTGTATACTCCCGGGAAGACTTAGAAGAAAAGAATGATTTTGCGACAGAATGGAAAGGAGTGAAACTTTTTTTGGAGCAGGCGCAGAAGCCAGTTTGCATAATTGCTCATAATGGACTAAGGTTCCGTCTCTCATCTACTCTCCAACTCGATTTATTGTAACCCTTTTCATTTTTTCACCACTTAAATAAGATGAAATAGTTTTTCCAGTTTTTAAGGTTTGATTTTCGTATTCTGTACGCTGAATTTGAACGAAACGGTCTTGTAAATGTCAGTCCTATTCCTGATCAGGTATTTTATTTTTTATACTTCACTTTGTAGTGTTAATTATACACTAAGATAACAGTTTCCATAGTGCAAGAGACAAAGTATTTGAAAATCAGTTTTCAAAAAGAGTTTGATTTCTCATTAATTTATTTCAGGTTTATTTTGTAGATTCCTATCTTATGTTTCTGGATTTGGAAAAAAAGTTCCACAATGAATTAAAGACTTTCGTGAAGATGTTAGATTGTGATTGTTGTATGTTGTTTAATATTTGTTTCTTTTAACAAATTTGTTCAAAGGTAATATTTATCATAGTGGAGCATTGGTACAAAAGAAGATTTGCTTTGTGAAATGCTTTCTGTCGATAGTACTATGAACAGATAACGAACCAAATAATTTTATGTTGTAGTGTCGACGCAATTAAAAAGCGAAAGTTCACTACCGTCTTCACAAAAAATATCCGGTTCGGTAGATGGAAATTCATCAAATGATACGAGCATTATTTCTAAGCCAACACTTGAAAGACGGAACATGATCTCTGCGAGACAACCCAAGCCTGACAACCTAACTGTTAGTGAGGAATCACGAGACATCCCCTTCATTTTTCCGGCTGGATGTTCAACTAGAAATGAACCAAAAAGGTTTGCTGACTTAAATTTGGTTTGTCGAAATCTGTGAACCACAGTTGTAATTAATTATTGTTTGCAATTTTCTAATTTTTATTCAATTTTTTATGTGGTCCGTTTTCAATATGGCATATTTCAACCAAAAAGTAAAACTATAATTTTTATTAAGTCCTTGGCGATACCATAAATAATATATTGTAACTTTTTCGTAGTTTGTAAATATAATCACTTACTCTGTTTGATGATTACGTGCAGGCATTCTAGAAGGCAGCTTTTTACCCAAACATCGGATGATCATCCTTTAAATTTTATTGGTGTGATGAAATTGTCACCGGCTAAGAAGAAACGAGTTCGACCGAATCTTTTCAAGCAAGTTATTTCTGTCTTTTGAGATGCTTGTTGAAATTTATGATTACGGTTTTTAAGTTTTATAGATTTTTTGTTGCCAGCAGAGAAGACAGCAAATTTAAAAATCTTAGTCAATTTGAGTATTTTTCTAGTTTAAGCGGTCGGGTGCCCCAAAAATTTGGTTGAAATTCTTATTGTTTCATAGAATTACTGTTCCCGCATTTAACTGGATTTATTTTCAGACGTTCCAGTGAAGGCAACTGGGTGTTCAACAATCATTTCTCAGTTTCATATTTTCGTGAAAAAGGTACCTTCAAATTGGAATCGATGCACAAGCAGGTTATTTTATTATCTAAGTCGTTTGCTTTTAAAATATGAAAATTTTTAGAAAAGAAATCACTATTTTCTATGGAAACCATTTTGACAAATATATGAATCAAAACCTTTCATTTACGAGTTAGAATCTAAGATCCTAAATTAATGACTCACGTTATCTGTGCTTTAAAATTCTAAGAATGTTGTTATCGAGTTATAAACTCTGGCTTTGGTGAAACTGATTTAAGATGAAGTGGAAGATTTTTTTTCTGAAAAAATGATTTTGATTTAGTCGGTTATCTGACGTTCGCGTTGTTTCAGCTATTAAGTAGCGATTATGATGTCCATTATGCTAGAGAAGATTGTGAAGCATTGCTAAAAATCTGCATAGCATATGGAGAGGAATTTGTAGAATATGTAGACACGCATGCTGTTAAATTTCCGTTTTAGAAGGAAGTAAAAAGTTTAAAAAGTCATCGATATCATGTTTTATTACTTTGCATTACATGTAAAAAGTATTATGTTTCTTTCGTGACTAGTTTAAAAATACATGCATTTAAGAAGTCGATAATGCTGTAAATATTATGTGTGGAAGTTTTTTTTATCGCTTTTATATATTATATTACTTTACCTCCCATTCGTTTCGATTTTTTGTCTCTGTTCATCTAGTCAAGCAAATTGAGTGAAATTTTTTTTTCTTGGTAAAATTTTTGGTGAAACTTGGTGAATTTTCTCGAAGTCATGAACAATATCAATAATAAGTTTGCTTCATATTTTAGAGAAGAGAAGAATCAGTGTTAAAAATTGTATCATACTTGTGATTGACCACGCCAATTCTTTTTGTAGTTCTTAAAATCTTGAGGAATGTCTAATTTTTCATAAAAACTTCACCTTCAGAATCGTCGTTCTTGTTAATACATGTGTTTATTAGTGACAAAGATTGAATTTTGTGCAGATCATGTAATTATTTGCAAATTTCATTTCTCTTCCACTCTTTGATTTTATAATTATTTCCTAACTGATAGCCAAACTTCGAAGATGTTCATTTTCAACATGGAAAATTTCTTGTCTACTTTATGCTTACGTTTTAATCATTTAAACAAATATCACTTTTCAAGATTGATGTCATAAAATAGCTCTTCTAAAATGTGTCACTATATGCAATGGAAAACAGTAAGATTGGAGCGACAGTTTGTTTCGGCGCAGAACTGGTAATGTATGAAGGGAATCTGTGATTTTTGTGGTTATCGCAACTGTCGCTGTAACAATCATTGTTACCAGTCAATGTATGTTGTTTGATGTACCAGAACCAGTGCCACAGTGGTAAGGTCAGACATAAGCATCAGGACTTTTCGAGGGAGAGAGAAGTCTTATCGATATGGAAGCTTGTTTATTTGAGGTTTCCAATTAGCAGAAAAATCATAAGGTTAATCTTAAAACTTAATGAACTATCCTGAAGTTGTTCATTTCTCCCTCAACTAATGTTCATCATTAGCACCTTAAAATGTCCTGTTGATCTCGACTGGTTCTACTGTAATCGTTCAATGCTGCATTTCGTAAATTACTGATGCTGTAGTCAGGGAAATATAAGTAAATCGGGGAACGGTATAGCCTGTGTCCTCAGCGAAAAAAATGGGAAGAGTGCTTGCTGTCCATTATTCTTTGACTTATCAATGTTTGTCCTGCATCGAAGCTTTTCGTAGTCATTTTCAAGACGAAATCAGTGTTCTTCTTCAGTCTTCACCGTTTATCCCATCTATTCGCTGACAGTTAGTTCCATTGAGTGCGAGTTGCGAATTACTTCAGGTGTTGTCGTCCTGCGACTATTTATTCCCAACACTTCCCAGGTTCTAATATTCATAACTTCATCATCTTCGCTCCCTCTCCACATTGCTTATGAGTCGGTTTCTCTATTCCTATATCGTTCACGGCTGATATGGTGTGTGAACTTGTCTTAAACACCTAATGCCGAGGGATGACATTTCATTTCACGTACTAGCTCAGTGGGATTTGATTAGGTAATTACTGTCTGTGCACAGTGACGGAAGATAAGAGCAGAGGGATAGACTGTTAAGCAAGTGTCAGGATAGGGCTTCCGTGTACGCACCAAACCAATATTAATAATCACATTGCTGCTCAGCGATGATGTCGACATCTAACAGTAAGTATTATGCTACGGTTAAAGGTTATTCCAAACATCACTGAAGCACTCATTTGTAGGATATAATTTCTTAGTTAAATCAGTATATTTATATTTATTTTCTGTAATTGTTTCAGTTTGGATGGAAACAATATAAATAGATCAAAATTTTAAAAAGTTTACTTGCAGAGTTTTCGTAACCTTCAAAATTTAGGTTATTAATAGATGAAAAACGATTTTATTGCTGAACTGAAATGATTTGTGTAAATTTGTTTTGATGTCATGTTGCTATACGTTCTCAGGTCAGTTACTCCCCCTTTCACTTGATAATATCACTGTATCGCTGTATTAACTATACATCTGTTAAACTGTTTTAACCAATCAATACTTTACCTTTTCTTAAAACTGTCTTTGTCTTCGTTGAAGATATGCAATTTGCTATATAATTATCCAAACATTTAAATGGCTTATCACAAAGAGAATATGCAACTGGATTTATCTGACCACGTAAAGGTTTGTACGTGAATGTATAAAGAGACATATTTGCTTTTTGACACACTTGGTTTTTCCAGGCTAATTGTAGCCTTTTATTCATAACCATAGCATGACACATCCTGTTGCATACACGTTGCACGCGATTGGAGAAGTATGCAATGTACGATGTGATTGGGTTAACGAAAATTTCAACAAAATGAAATAGTAAGGACCGGCTGCTTGAACATTTGAAAAGGGGTCTTAGAATGGTTAGGAGTTTTCAGTGATTTTACCCACAGATAGTTCTGGTTGATTAAGTCCACGTCAAATTTTGAGATGAAATGTTTCCAACTATATGGCTACATATTCTGTCTTGGGAGAGCAGCGTTTGTTCTCAGTGAGCCTTCTTAAGCCTTTTTTTCAAAAAATGACATTAGGCTAAGATATTTCCTTTAATTTATTTTCAGGCAGCATTTGTCGTGCAAAAGATTCAAAATGATGGATTAACAGAAAAGATGCAGGAATCTTCAGACAGTGAAAGCGAAATTGAACCATCTGTGTATGAAAGGCGGAGGGAATTGAACGCCTGGCGAAGCGTGTTAGCTGAGAGGCTCTTCACTGAGGCTAAAAAAAAGCTTTATGCTGAAAAGTTGAAACAGGTATTTTCACCGCTGACCGTTTTCCGACTTCCTCATGCCAATTCATGGATGGGTATTTGTGCATTGAACATTGAACTCAGATTTTGCGCATAAGTACTGTACACGAATTTTGACAGTTTTGTACTATTGTAGGTACAGTTTGTCTTAGCATTCTGAGACTTAAGTTTTTTATGTTTTCATCCAATATTTTTCGTCAAAAAATATTTATCCTGTATTGATTGACTGCTTTTGTTTGTTTTAGCTGGAAAAGAGACAAGCAGAGGTTTTGAGCCAAGAAGCGATAGATTTTATCCGGAAAAAGGAAGAAATTCTCAAGGAATATCATGATAGACTGCAGGTGAAACATTTTGAAGTTTTGCTGTGAGGCATATTTTTTCTTCTTTATGAAAAATTTGAAATTGGAGAGATAAGGACGTAAGAAAAGTGGTGGAAGAAGGCGACAATTTTTCAAGCTTCCGTGAGTAGATAAAACTTTATGCAAAGAAAAGCTCGTATGCCGGTTGGTTGTCAGAGTACTTCTGATTTTAGCACAGCACATTTCATTTCAGTATATCGAAGTCATACGGGCACTGCGGACCGAATCGTTAAGAAGGCGTACTATCGGTCAGTTGGATTGTGCCCAACAAAATTTGAATGACAATAAGCAGATGGCTTATGAAGAGGTTGAAGCAGATGTTTGGACAAAAATGCGAAAATTAAATGATGAAATGAAAAGATGCACAAAGGAATATGTAAATTTTTGTCGAGGTATGGCTTCCCGCAATTTTTCTTTATATTATGTGCATGTTGCTGTTGTTCTACATGTAGATTTATGATTCTAAAAGCTTAAAATCAAAAGATGGAAGAAGGAGAAAAAAGATGCACTAATGGAGCCAGGCATCGTTTTTACGGACTAAATTAAATATATTTTGATGTTTTCTTAGTGTTGCTATAATTTCAGAATTCGATCGAAGTACGAAACGTGAGCGGAGGAAGCAACAGCGTTTCCCTGTGGCAGGTGTAATTGAGCGTTTATTGAGTGATGCCATGAGCTCTTTAATGGATCCATATAATCAAAATGTTGATAAGGATCTCTGCGTTTGCGAACAGGCCTTAAGAGTTGTTAATGGGAGAGAAAACTAGCAATATCAGATTCACCAGCATAAGTTTGTAGTTTCCATTAACGTTTCTGAGTTTGGAAGTATTGTGCAGTTTCTTGGATTTCTCGGTTAAGATCTGAGCTTTCGTGTGAAAGTTATAAATTTGCGTAGTAGTTATGAAGTGAGGTCGGGAACATGCAAAAATAATCCATTTATTCTAGCAGCACATTTTAATCGTTAACCACTCTTTTCGTCAAGCTAACGAGCACCTTTTTGCATTTTGTGAGTGTTGATATATTTAAGCAATGCAAATAAACCTTTAGCATATGCTCTAAATAAAGCAATTAAGCGGTTGTTTTCAGCTAAAAAATATAGAATAAATTTCAGTGAAGAAATGTACAATTCCGCTTTATCGAAATGACAAAAAAGGCTGTTTTTTTATCGAAATGATAGCTTTTCGATATTTAAGCATATGCGACTATATGGTGGCTCAAGTTAGCGAAATTACGAATTAGTTGTTCATATTTTTAAAAATGTCAGTTTGTTTCTGCTGTATTTCTTAATATCTATAAATATTGGAAAAAAAGGCGATTTTACGGGTCTATGGATTATAAGTTGCACTTTTTGTATAGATAGGGCGTAGTAAGATCGTGAGTTGAGCTACGAATTTGAGTTCGGATCTTATTTCGAAAACAGTAACAAGTTGTACATAGAGTAGTCATTGTAATCATAAGTACTAATTGCTGGTGTTAAGACGTAGTCTTCTGTTTTGACTAAGTAGGGTTAAACCCATGCTGTAGAATCATTTCTATTTCTTCATGTCTCCAGTCAATGTTGATTATACTGTCATCTTTGTATGCATATTTCTATTACGCCAAGCGGAATTATCTTATGTTGATTATTTAATGTTTTGATGATGATAGGTGAGCCGGGATTGATTTCATCGGGTAATCTGAAAAACATGAAAAGGTAGATTTGCCAGGTGGTGAAAATCTTTTGACAAGTAGTGTATGTTGTCAGAAATTTAAGTTTTGTTCAATGAAATTTTTTCTGTAATCCTTGATCAACTTTGATTTGAATATTGTAGAAATAGTCATTGTCAAAATGAAAAATTTTTCGCTAAGCAATTTGCACGAAATATTTTTTGTGTTTGTATATTTACAAGTCGTTTTTTTTAATGTAACAGAAGCTGTTATCTAATCCTCAATCCTTGCAGTTTTGTGTATATGTATCATACGCAAAAAAATAGAAGATGAGCTCGACGGGTTTCAAGTTTTTAGGTATTGATAAAGTGCAGTGATTGATTATCCCTAACAATGTATAGAAATTCGCTCGAAATTCCGGTATGAAGCCAAGCTGTTTTTTAACTGGATTGATTTTAAATATAGTGGTTTATTTAATCCACCACACGCATTGCTTCAACTTTCTAACGATAAGGAACTTTTCATCTTTTTCTTTCATGTATTATGTTATTGTACATGGTATGCGTCTGGAAAAAGTGTCAAGTTCTTCCATTAAAATAAACCCAAATAAAGTAAAAACCTTTGATGGATCGACTCATCCGAATCAGTATTTATCATAAGCAAAATATGGGGACAGCGTATCTCTTTTTTTTATGACTGAGAAAAACTTATTTGAGTAGAGCTCGCACTGTTGTTCTCGGTTGTATTCTTCAACGTGTACGATAAGGCTATTCATTCTGGACTAGAGTCTGTCATTGTCTCCTAGGTCGATGTTCTGTCGGATTTTTAGTTCTGTTACCTGTTTTAGCATCAGTACGGCTGAATGAGAACTTATGTTTCATGGTATTGCTGCTTATGGGAGCAAGGTTTTCAGGATGAGTGAAAAAGGTGAGTTGCCGTCTGATGAGATGCAGAGGTTGGTTTCTGGTGATGTAACTATTTACGTGGGAAATAATGATGAAAACTCACAATCTCAACCTCCAGCAGCAGTTGATATCACTGGTGACTTTTTTGTGGAATGTGAAAGTGAGTTTAATCAGTTTATTGCTGAACGAATGATTTAGAGTTTCCGAATTTTGTCAAGGGAGAGTCATATTGGTCGTATTGGGGAAAGTGCAGAAAAAAGGAAAAAATGAACGACTGGATTGTTGAAAGCCAGTTTAGAGAAGAGCAAAGAAATAACTTGGAATGAAACGTAGTATCATCTTTACCGATTCTTTCACATAAAATTCTAGAATTAGGCAATGGCGAACTAGTAATGGCTGATGATTTTCAATTATCGGAAGCAATGAGTGCAATAGGTTGGTCCTTGTTTGTTTTGATTTGACAGTCCTCGATCATTACCATCTTATATTTGGATTGTAAACAATGTTGCAAGACTTCCTATGCATCATTAAATTTCACGACAGTTCTCGATTATTGAAAACACTGGTGCAATTCTGCTAGATTAGTCAGAGTTTTTTCTTTCCTCTTTTAAACTCTTAGGATCACTTTGGATTCGAAATGGATCTGAATTAATTTCTTTTTGGAAGACTCATAATATTGAAAAAAGTTGTAGAACTTATGGATCCAAAGATGGATATTGGAATGAAACCGTTTGATCCTTCGATAACTTTTGAGAGTTTAGTCACAACCGGTCGCCTAAATGTGACTAACATGGATGAGCGGGAGATGATAGCAACGATGGATGCTATGCTAGCTTCATTAATTTCCTGGCTTGAGGGGAATTCCATTGCGCAAACGGTAAGAATTAAAATCCATCCTTAATTAAACACATTTTCAAACAGTTTCTTACGTTTTTTTTTGACGTAGGAACGTCTATATATTATGATTTGAGGAAAACGCATTAATACTACAGTTTTGGTTTGAATGCTGTAGACTAGAACTTTATTACTTGTTGACCTGACAGTCACATCGAATAATATATCGACAGGTATCATACTTTGCAGTTGTTGACATGTGTTTTCCTAAATCATATGGATTCAGTTGCTGATTCTGTGTTATCAGCTTTTTCATATGGTATCCTGGAGCTTACAACAGTTTTTCGTCATATTATACAGATGGCGTCTGTTTATGAAGAAGTACTTATTTGCTTTTCAAATCTTTACTTTGTATTTTCTTTAGAAACGTGTTTGAAGTATTTTTAAAGGAAATAGAAAGATAATGTTCGGGCTATCGCTTTTTCAGAATCCATTTGCAGAGACAGTTTGATTATAACTTTACAAGCCAGGGATAGTACAACATTTTTCTCATCTGGCAAAGCTAAATGAATTTCCTGCTGTTCCTTCCTTGGTTCCTTGGTCGGTCGATATCTCAACGAGTTTCCTCGTGTCGATGCTTTTTCACAACAATTCTCCATTTTGCTCGGTTTCGAGCAATCTGTTCTCACGTTCTACTGCATATTTCTTTAATTTGGTCGGCCCACCTTTTTGAAGGTCTCCCCTGAGTTCTTTTAACCCCTCTCGGATACCAATCGAAGAATTTGGTGGTTCACCGACCATATTGCATGCGCCAGACGTTTCCAGCCCATTAAAATCTGCTCGTTATGATTTACTGTGCGATGTTGGATACTCCACTTTGACGTTGTATTTCTTCGTTTGAGACATGGTCTCGTAACGAAGTTCCGATCATTCTTCCTTCCATAGCTCGTACGGTCACCGTGGGTACCCACGTTTCACATCCATACAGCATCGCAGGAAGGACCGTCGAGTTGAAGATTTCCGTTTTCATTTTCGGTGTTAGAGAGGGGTGCAGGAGGATGTATTTCATTTTGTTAAATGCTATTCTGCTTCGTTGGATTTCTCCCATGAGATCGTTTCGTGCGTTGACTCTTGTCCTAAATTGACGTATTTTTCAACTTCTTCGA